>MU179340.1:102090-146841 GCA_016767475.1 Suillus weaverae | reverse complement strand
TGTGCAGCTGCTGCAGCAGCAAGATGCTATATTCCGTTACTCGCCTCGCAAGGCATTACTGGACCAATATTAGACATTCTCAATCTCGCGTCAGCCTTGTGAGGCATTTCAACTGAGATGGGCACTGTCTAGTATGGGGATGCAAGGGAGCCTCCATTTGTGTAGGCAATGCTAAGTTACTCAGGCTATTTTATATGTTGATACCACGAGTCAGGCTCTCCCTTGATCCTAGTACTGTGACCACCATCGCCAATTCCGTGATCTGCGAACTGCATAAGATGCGGCTGCGTGGGTCGTTTCGCCACGGGAATGGTATCATCAGCTATCAGCGACTATCAAGCTGCAGCGATTTTTCAATCATGAATGCTAGCGCCCTGCTAATACCCTGATGTCTCCTGGTGGGCGATTTTTACTTTTTAAATCTCTCTTCCTGATACTTTCAGATGAACTACACAATGAGAACTCTCAAATCAGTACCTGCGACACCGTGACTTTGAGTCTGGCCCTCAAAATGTTCTAACGCGAATCAACGACCCTCGCCTGCATTCGTCCATCCCTCCTGCTTTTCTGCCTGGCTCTTCCTCCAGCACAAACGCGTCGTCCTACGGATCGCAATCTTGCTCTCTTCTATCTATCTGCTGTCATAGCTCTTGCCGTATATGATGCTAGTTTTGGCGGTCTTGTCTCGTTATTCACATCAATAAGCTCCAGTGATCAAAATTAAACGTTTGACATCCCGTACAGTTCTACCGATTGGGCATGGAGTTGCAGGACTTGCATTGTTCATCGCAATCTTTGTGATGATGATGCCCTTTTTGTATCTCTTTCATCCGTACTGCTCGCCGTCGCGGCCACCGAAAGAAGTGAGCCCGGAGGCAATTACTCCTCACGCCGACTCCACTGACACTGCTGAGAAGCTCGCAGCACTCACAGTATCCCACTTCAAAACATTCTCCTCGCACCCCCCTACATTTCTGGGGTGGTTCGAACTTCTTGCTAGGCCGCAGGAATCGGGAAGGAAGAACCTCTACCGACAGCGAGTCCATGCACTCGTCTGGGCGCAACGAGCGTTTGAGGTTGTCAATCACCCAGCACGTATTCGCAGGTCCAGCGCAAATGAGCTTGCGTATCCAAATACAGATATATATCAACGCGTGCCTGTTGCACCAAAGAGTTTGGGCGACGTAGACTGGCTTGATCGACGCCGCAGTCTGAATGCAGCGGTGAGTATTGACTCTTTCTAATTGCTTCTAACAGAAGAAACCCAATGCCATTTTAGAACGCTCTCGATCTTGTGTCAGGCCAAGATCAATACAACCAGTTCTACTCCAGACAGAGCAGAGATGTTGAACAGTGCAATCATGATTTATACCATTTGCATCGTTTGAAAGGTCTGAACTGCAGATGTTGTTAACGATTCTACGCGTGCAATTTGGCAAGATCCTCGATCATAGGGCTTGATGTCGTTAATTGCATGCTTTATATCCAAGTACCAGGAGCTCAGGCTCAGATGGAGCCGCGCACATGAAAGTCATGCGAATTGCTTCAGCAGAACCAAACATTTTGTCCTTACATATGGTAGACACCCCCAGACCACTGCTACCCCCGTTGTCACGCATTTTCAACACACCTATCTCTGGTCTAGGTATCATCACGTCGGCACCTACGCGAGCCTATCCCTTCGACCTCACCTCTGGCCTAGAAGCGGACCAAGCGATGGTTTATCATGACGTTTTTAGCCTCACATTCAAATTAGGGCGCAATTGCATGCTGTTTGCATATGTCAAGAACTCATGTGTTCACTGATGCTACTCTTCCGCCAGAAGTAGCCATGGACATCATCAGAATAGCCAAGCAGTTGGACATTGATCTCAAAGTGCTAGAGGGCGTCAAGAAGACTCGTTATCTACAATCTCGTCCTCCTGTCATCAAGGCAGGTGTAGCGAGTGTGATGGTTGCAAGGAGTGTATACACTGGTATGTAGCGGGGCGCGCCGAAGTACAGACACTGACCAATTCAGTGGTTTATCTAAACAGAAGTTAGGCACACTTAGGCATAGGCGAAGTTTAGGCGGCTACTTTGAGCCTCCCTAATAATGCCTCTCTCCTCTCATCGAGCACAAGTCCTGCGAGTATACTTAATCTTCATGGTCCTTCGAGACTCTACTCTTCCGCCAGAAGTAGCCATGGATATCATCAGAAAAGCCAAGCAGTTGGACATTGATCTCAAAGTGCTGGAGGGCGTCAAGAAGACTCGTTATCTACAATCTCGTCCTCTTGTCATCGAGGCAGTGGTAACGAGTGTGATGGTTGCAAGGAGTGTATACACTGGTATGTAGCGCGCCGCGCCGAAGCCAATTCAGTGACTTATCTAATACAGAAGTTAGGCGGCTACTTTGAGTTAGCCAATGAAAATCGTTTATCGTTTACTTTGAGCCTCCCTATTTCTATCCCAACATGTCATACTCGTCTATAAAGATTTCTCCTTTCCATGATCGCCTACCCAATGGTGAAATTGTAACGCACACGCACTAGTAACACGAGCACCATATGGTTTTACTACACACACAACAGACGATCAAGGTACGAGCTGCATGTCACCCTTTTTTTTGAACCGACTCTCATGCTTTGTTTACAGTACCTTCGAGGTTTGTCGTTGGTCTACATTTCTCATTATAGTCTGCTTACATCTCTAGTAAAGTTGCACCGGCCGCAATTTGGGTGAGTCAAGCGTGTACTCATTTTGCGATTCATGCGAGACTGCATCCCCATCACAAGGCACTCGATTATTATTTGACCCTCGAACACGAAGTCCATATGTTCAGTAGCATGGGCCGTTGGGGCATTACGACTGTCATGTTTATTGTGGCTAGATATGTTCCAATAGCATGGATTATCAGCGAAATATACGGTGAGCAACTTACACTATTTTTTGATTGGGAACATATTCTTAATGGTCTGCCAGTCACTCTTGGGATGCAATCACCGCAAATGGTATTAACTCTTTCTTTACCATGCTTAAGCACGTTAATGCCAGCTAACACAGTGCTCAATAACATATCATATCAGTGGGGGTATGTAACCTGACGATTACTAGTTCTACATCACCTAACACTCCCCAGTATCCCTGGTCCTTATCTTGCTGGCTACCGAAGGTCAGCTTTTTGCACTTATAACGAAAAACTCTAGGTTTATATGTTTCAGGCTTGCTGCTCATGCGTACACTTGCCTTATGGCACAACAAGAAGAAGATAAGGCGATTTTTATTGGCAAGCTACTTGGTATTGTTTCGCCAGTTTATTGTCCCGAGGAGTGATTCAATGGAGCTCGAAGGTTACTGCCATCTCCACAGTCACTTGCATTGCAATTACGTTTCCTCTACTCAAAAGCGCATGTGTGTCAACATCAACTCAGAGCAATATAGAAGAAGTCACGAGAATTGAACACCTGTTAATGGGCGTGTTTATTAACACGGCGTTGTTTGAGTTCAGTGAGTGATTCAGGACATTGCCTTCCTTTGAATCTGCTGATGAAATACGTGCAGTGGTGGCTGCTATTACAATATATCATATAATGCTATCACGCTCTGATGATATGTACATCCTCTGTATACTGGCCTCGACCTTATCGAAGGGGAGTTTGCTATATGCGCTGTCACTTTTTGGTATGTCAATCGTGTGTTTATGAATTCCTTTCCATGTCATCTGACTGCGCTCAAAGCAATCTCTGTTGCAAACATTGTCACTTTTTTCTTGCCGGTACGTAGTTTCTATGCATGGTTAGGTATGGACTATTCATCGGCGCAGATCTCAGGCGGGTATAGTGGCATCACCGATGTGTAAGTCGATGCCCCTCATATCTTGGTTGACTGCTCAACTGTTGTGAGCAGGTTTCAAGGCGTCCTTCATGGTGTTATAGCTTCGCGTATTCTTTTTGATTTGCGGGATGCAGACCAGAGTAAAAAAGATAGTTTTTGCCTTTCTGATTTACAGTTTGGACTGCACACGGTATCTACGGCTACCTAAAGCAATGTATGTATCACATGTGCGCGTCGTTCACGTCTGATTCGGGTAGACTTTATCGAATAAAACGCACAGGGAGCTATGAGGGGTGGACCCCCCACTATGCGTGTTGGCTTGTGTCTCGATCGTATGTACATGTACTATCATGGGATTTCGAGAGGAACGATATTTCCATGATAGCCTAGCCGAAAGTGTAAAGACGGAGTCATCAAAGACATTATCATGCATCATTAAGACGCAATGTCAGATGGCCAGAAGCCAGGAAGAGGTACAGAGAAAAGCTTGTCGATCATTTTCGAACCTGCACAAGATGGACCTTCAAGGAATTTATTATCCATGTACCGCCCTTGCAAGATGATTCGGGTACAGTCAACTGTACAATTCTATATCCAAAGTTTGGTATCGTGATGACGTTCGAACCTTTTTGTCAACTACAAATAACTGGGTATCGATAAACGACTGTATGTTTGTGTTTCCAGTGTTCGAGGGATGAGATGAGATAGATGAGACCTTAGGAAAGGACTAGGAAAATAGATTAATGATGACCGTCGTTATACTCAGTAGAAATGCAACAGATAAAGAGCCAGAAGCGAGTCCAGCATCCAGCATGTTTTATCGTTACATGAGGATTAGTGCTGGCTGTAGCTTCGGGAGTAGCGACAACCGCAGGTGAGGGTGATGACGTAGAGATAGGACCCTGTGATTGCGAAGATGACTGAGCCTGAACCGCGCCGCTGGATGGCTGCATGACGTTGAGAGGGCGTGAACTACTTGTAATAGCCTTTCTCGGGATCGGCCTGCGTTTCTCTCTTGCTGAAGCGTTCCTCTGTGTGATATAAGATGGTGTTCGAACATCAGAGAAGAAAATAAAATACGCGTTTGCCCTTGGCATACGGAACGTAAACGTCTGTTGAGCGACGCTCGTGCAGCTCGATCGGTGCACCGCGTGGTCTGGCAGACAAAATGTTTAGGGCCAAGTGAAAAATGCTCGGTCGGGATGGCATATCGTAGGCATCAGGTCGGGTAGAAAGCTGAGAACATCAAGGTCAGGAAAAATAGCACCGTGTAGATGAGCGCTTGAGCGACGTACATGAGCACGATGTGGTGTGTCATCGAAAACTCACTGGGGTACCCAATTAGAGACCTTGATTGGCTGACGGACAGGATGTCGTGTAGCATTAGCCTAGAATGTATATGTTTAAATGCAATGGAATTTGTTTATGAAAGTGTCCCGTACAGCGAGTACCGACTTGTCTGACTCGGACAGAAGGTCGTCGAGGCCAGCTTTTTTTACTATTGCAGAAACGTCCCATGTATACGCACTTTTGTCCCCCCAGCCAGTGGCTAGTAGCTTTCCATCTGCTGAAAATGACACAGAAAACACGAAACCTGCATGAAGGAGGGGCGAACTGATGGGCTGGTTGTTGTCGAGGTTGTATAATCGCGCTGTGCAGTCCAAGGATGCGCTTGCAAGGATGTGGCCATTCGGAGATATTGCAATGGAATGGACATTATCGGTGTGCCCATCGAGCACTGCGATCTGTTTCCAAGTCGTTGTACTCCATATTATAATCGAGGAGTTGCTCGACCCGGATATAAGCGTTTTTCCATCTGGGGTCCAAACCAGGCAAGACGCCGAATTTGTGTGTCCTTTTAGAGTGGCGACAAGCTCGCCGATCTTTGCATCCCAGATTTTGACTGGGGACTTAGGTTGTTCGCGTCCAGCAGTCGCGAACATGGTCATGTCTGGCGAGTAGACGGCTGCGAACACGTATTCGTGCCCTGTCTTGATTGGTGCGGGGACGGTCTCTCCGTTCTCCACGTCCCATTGTCTTGCAGTCCCATCGTACGATCCGCTCAAGACTCGTTGACCATCTCCACTCCAGCAGACAGTCCTCATTCCCTTTGTATGCCCCATCCATTTCGCGATGACTTTGCCCGTGTCGATGTCCCATTCGCCCCCGCTAGCAACTTTCTTCCCGTCCGGAGACAACGCTATGGTGTACACTCCACTCTCTCCATCCCGCCAGTCGTCTCCTATCTGTTTGCCACTCTTCAGGTTCCATACCCGCAGCGAGCCGTCCACTGAGCAAGTTATTATCCGTTGTCCGCCTGACAGATGAATGGCACCGTAGACATATCTGGTGTGTCCCTCAAATTTCTGGCGGGGTGTGATCGCTGCTGCCTCCTGCATTCCAACGATGGGTGAAGACATAGTCAACTACCGCGTGCGGCTCGTTTCACCCTCCATGCACAAAGTCACAATGGTCACTTACGACGTTGGCAGGTCTTGACACAATGGGCGTTTAGGTCAAGAGTGCCCTAGAAGTTTGGGGTGGTATGTTCTCAGCTTACAGCATATATGCTGTGCGGCTGAAGCGCCCATGTATAAGTAGTTAAGACTGTCGTCCCTTAACAGTTACGCCAAAAGGCAGTGATAATCAAAGCTCGGCTTTGACTATCGCAGACAGTATTTATGTTGATTATGGGAAATCAGGTAAGCCATGCTTACACCATGCCTCATTTCCATTTCTGATCACGAGTTGCATTCCAGTCACAATCTTCATTCTACAACGGACAGACCGCACACCGTCCGTGTGTCCCGCGACGACCTTACCTGACACAATGCCACTCCGCTATCCTTGTTAACATGTAACCAACAAAGTGTAAAACCACCTCTCCCCACTCAACTACTCTTCGAAGGTGCTAGTCATCTCACCAATGATACCCATTCGATGCTCAAGACGTCCGGAGACAACGCTATAGACACGTCCCGCCAGTCATCTCCTATCTGTTTGCCACTCCTCGAGTCCAAGCCTGTAGCAGGCCGTCCTATGGATAGGTGATCATCTGACTTTCCACCTGGCAGATGTATCCGCCATAGATTGAGCCAGTTTGTCCTTCAAATTTCTGGTGCTGATGCCTCCTACCTCCCAATGATGGGTAAAGGCATAGTCAACTATCAAGCGCAGTTCCGTTTCATCCAACAAAGTTCAAAGTCATCACTTACGACAATATCTTTCTTGGCAGGTCTCTATGTATTGTACCAAGATACAATGCTGAAGTCAAGTCAGTCAGCGTTGAGCACACCGGAAGTTTGAGCTTGTACGTAGTCATCCTCCACATGTTCATCTCGCAGCTTATGTATTGGCTGTGCAGCTGAAGCGTCCAAGCCTCGTTTGTGATCACGAATCGCCTTCCATCAGTCACAATCTTGATCGATCTGATCCTGCCTGGCCCATGATATCATATGCTAAATCGCGTCTCAGATCTTATGTCTGCCTCTCTCCAGCCGACTGCTCCTCGAAGGCGCTCGTCATCTCCGAGTTGCCCATGCTCGATATGCATCTGGTGCATAAGAAGTACATTAATCACCATGTTTTCACTGCGCGGAACTTTCCCAATTGCTGATATCAATTCCATTGTTCTTCACAACCTTTTGCGTGAATACTGCGGTGTAGCTTTGGGGGTGGATTTTAATAAAGGCCTCGTGGCTTCCCAGCAGTCCAGATCGCTGGGGGCTGATGCCTTGCAGATGGACCTGCCATTAGTGGAGACAACGATGCCCTCAGTCGGGGAGTGCGGCTGTAAGGTGGTATTTTTGGATTACAGCTTGTCAGCCCCCGCGCTCGGCCATGTAGACGCCGCTGAGGTTCATCAGAATGAGTGGTTGGTCAAGTGTTGGGTGCCGTCGGGAAGCTCTCAAAGGTCTATATCGGTAATCGTCCTCGGTTTCGACATCCTGGGTTGTCCTAAAGATACCTAAGAGCTCATGCCTCAGAGTCTGTTCCTCCTCCGTCGTTTGCTTGGCGGAGGACAAGAAACAAACAAAAGCCTCGAGAACGAGCTCCTGCTTGTTCGCATGGTCCGACATCAACTAGTGGGCGAGTATCGAGTTTGAAAGTCGATCTCGCGAAGATTCACACCCTACTGAGGTTGGAGAGAAGGTCGCCCTATTGTGAAGCATTGACGGCTTGTAGGCAAGTGCCCACTTGGTGTATTCATTTGCTGACTTCACATGAAGTTGCTGGAGCGTACGACGTAGAACGGCGTTGGAATTAGACTGATTCACTACCCGCGTTCTTGCACTTCATGTGACCGGAGCCACATTATCATTTCAAATGGAAGTGTTTCCATTTCACTAGTACACATATTTAATGGGAAGAGTCGCGATGGTCACCTAATCGCCCTGCTTATTGGCAACAACAAACAATAGAATCAATCGTGGTATGTAAAGTGTGCAATAGTCAATTTTATGGCTCCATGAGGGATGAGATGAGAGAGATCTCCGTAAAGGACAAGAAACCGAACGAAATATATTAATGATGATCATGGGTATACTCGGGAGAGGCACAACAAAAAAACAGCCAGAAGCGAGTCCAGCGTGAAGCGTGTTTTATCGTTGCATGAGGGTTGGTGTGCGAATCTGTAGGTTGGCAAGTAGTGACAGGGGCAGGTGCGGTGGACAACGTGGAGACGGCAGCCTGTGGTTGCGGAGATGACTGAGTCTGAGCCGCACCGCTGGATTGTGTGGCGTTGCTGTTGTGAGGGCGTGAGGTGCTTGCAGCAGGTTTCTTGGATTTCGATGGAATCGGCCTCCGTTTTTCTCTTGCTGACGCATTCCTCTATGTGGTATGAGATGGGGTTTGAAATTCGAGAAGGACGAAAATGACATACACGTTTGCCCTTGGCATACGGGACGTTGACGACTGGTGAGCGATGCTCGTGCAGCTCGATCTCTGCACTACCGGATCTGGCAGAGAAAAGACTTCGAGCCCAGTTAAGAACGCTGGGTCGTGATGGCGTATCGTGTCGCGCAGAAGACTGAGAACATCAAGGTCAGGATATACGATACTATGTACTAGATGAGACATGAGCGACGTACGTGAGCACGATGTGGTGTGCCGTCGAAAAATCCTTGGGGTACCCGATTGTAGACCTTGATTGGCTGGCGGACTGGACGTCGTGTAGCATCAGCCTAGAAGATGTTTGAATGCGATGAGATCTATTTTGAAAGTGTCACATACAGCGAGTAGCGACTGGTCGCGCCGGTCCAACAGAAGTTCCTCGAGGCCAGCTTCTTTTACTATTGCAGAAACATCCCATGTATACGCGTTATTGTCATAGCAGGCAGTGGCTAGTAGCTTTCCATCTACCGAAAACGACACAGAAAGCACGAGATGTTCATGTTGTAGAGGCGAACTGATGGGCTGGTTGTCTTCGAGGTTCCATAATCGCGCTGTCTTGTCGTACGATGCACTTGCGAGGATGCGGCCATTCGGAGATATTGCAATGGAATAGACACCGTTGGTGTGCTCGTCGAGCACTGCGATTTGTTTCCAAGTCGTTGTACTCCATGTCCTAATCGAGGAATCGCTTGACCCGGATATAAGTGTTTTTCCATCTGGCGTCCAAGCCAGGCACATCACCCAAGCTGTGTGTCCTTTTAGAGTAGCGACAAGCTCGCCTGTCTTCGAATTCCAGATTCTGATCGGGGACTTGTTATCCTTGTTATTCCAAGGTCGTTCCTGTCCGCTAGTCGCGAACATGGTCATGTCTGGCGAGTAGACGGCCGCGAACACGGCTAATTCGTGCCCTGTCTTGATTGGTGCGAGGATGGTCACTCCCTTCTCCACGTCCCACTCCATTACAGTCCCGTCGAAGGATCCGCTCAAGACTCGCTGACCATCTCGACTCCAGCAGACAGACGACACTCTCTCTGTATGCCCCAACCATTTCGCAATGACTTTGCCTGCGTCGATGTCCCACAACCTCACTCCACCATCCTCCCCCCCGCTAGCAACTTTCTTCCCGTCCGGAGACAACGCTATGGTGTACACTTCACTCTCTCCATCCCGCCAGTCGTCTCCTATCTGTTTGCCACTCTTCAGGTTCCATACCCGCAGCGAGCCGTCCCTTGAATAAGTCATTATCCGCTGTCCGCCCGGCAGATGAATGGCACCGTAGACATATCTGGTGTGTCCCTCAAATTTCTGGCGGGGTGTGATCGCTGCTGCCTCCTGCATTCCAACGATGGGTGAAGACATAGTTAACTACCGCGTGCAGCTCGTTTTAGCTTTCGTGCACAAAGTCACAATGGTCACTTACGACGATTAGCAGGTCTTGACACCGAGACACAATGAGCGTTTAGGTCAAGAGTGCACAGAAGATTTAGAGTGGCACGTTTCACATATATTATCTTCCCAGCGTACAGCATATATGCTGTGCAGCTGAAGCGCCCAAGGCTCGTTGCTGATCACGAGTCACGCTTTAACAGCGCCAATCTTCATTCTACAACGGACTGACCGCACACCGTCCGTGTGTCCTGCGACCACCTTACTTCACTCCGCTATCCTCAACAAGGTCTTAAACTGTCTTACCCCACCCCACTGCTCCCGAAGATCCAGAGGCCTGAAGATAATGTCACCCTCAGTCAGAGGATGCGATTCCCTGGAACTCCGGAAAGTGGTCTTTAGTTACATCACAACAAGGCTAGGCCCTGGCATGGAACGTCCAACAATTTACTCATTGTTGTTACAGGCACGCGGTCCAATTGTGACTTCCGATATCTGTGCATCTGAAATACAACGTTGACGCCATCAAGGAATACAGTGTAAACGTTTATGATCCCCGTCTTATTATCCGTACTTTCCATGTCAACAACCCTGGTGCCGAGCTCGGTGGCCTCAAAGGTGGCGTCGCCGGCGGTTCTATCCTCACTAGCGTCCTAAGGCTAGGGCCAGAAGTAAAGATTCATCCACAAATTGTGGCGAAAGACTCTCAAGGCCGCCGCCACTGTTGCAGGCTCACTGCACGCCGAGAAGAAACACTTTCAGTTTGGAGTTTCGGGAGGTCTAATTGATATTGTGACCAAGATTGATCCTACGCTGTACGGAGTGGATCGTTTTATTGATCGAATGTTGGGTGCTATCAGTAAGCACCCAAAGGTCTATATCGGCGGTACGCATCTTCATTTTTTGCATGCTGGCGTGTTCTAAAGAGCATTCAGAGCTTGAAATTAGTTTGTTCTTCCTACGCCGTTTGTGGGCGTTCGTACAGAGGACAAGAAACGAACAAAGGTGTCGAAACTTGCCAAGAACGGGCTCCTGCTCATTGGCATTGGTTCAGCATCGAGTATTCAAATCGAGCGTGAAACACGATCTCGCGAAGATCTAATCGACTCCATCCGCATGCACTGGGCAGAAGGTCGCCCTTTCGAGATATATCGAGAAGCAATGGTGGCTTGTGAGCAGGCGTTTCTTGTCTGCATGTTAGGGAAGTGTCCAACGTGGAACGTTGTTGGAGTTAGACGGCTTCGCTACCCATGTTCTTGCACCTCATGTGATTGGAGCTAATCACTTGTATCATTCCAAATGTAACTGTTTCGATTGCACTGCACATCTTCATTGGGAAAAACTCGCAACGGTCGCCTTCCCTTAACAGCGATCCATTACGACTTGATTTGTAGACTTTGACGCCTACCTTTCAATCCTCTGTGTCGAATAGACTTCGTTTCTGCCGACGGACTTTCTGTCGCCACGAACTTTGCAACCTCAATGGACGGCCTTGCACTGTTCGAATACTGAAACTCTACAAACCGCGGATGGTCGACCGGTCAGCGCTCAGCAATGAGCATGCTCTAGGCTAAATTCTTTCTTTCTGTCTTGAACATGGACCCCGCATCTTCGTCATCGATCTTGAGAATGCATTAATGACACTCTATAATAGTGCGCCTTTAACAGAAACAACCTTCCCGTCTCTGTTTTTGCTTTTGGAATCATGTATACTTCTACGACGTTGCGACCGGTGATCAAGCTTCAAGCACTGCCTCCCGATGCTCCCAAGTAGTACCTCGCAATGTGCCTTGAAGGCGAATGGCTCATCCGAAAATCGTTCAAATCTAAAGTGAATGCCGTTCGCGGTACAACATATGGGACCCAGCAGACAGACGACACTTGCTGTGTATGCCCCAACCATTTCGCGATGACTTTGCCTGTGTCGATGTCCCACAACCTCACTCTGCAGTCGTAACCCTCGCCAAGCAATGTCTTCCTGTCCGGAGACAACAATATGGTCCGTGCTTCACTTTTTCTGTCTCGCTAGTCGTTTCCTATCTGTTTGCTACTTTTCAAATCCCATACCCGCAGCGAGCCGTCCATTGAACAAGTCATCGTCCGCTCTCCCCCTGGTAGATGTATGGCGTCCTCGACTCATTCAACGTGTCCTTCAAATTTCTGGCGTGGCGTTATCGCTGGTGTCTTCTGCCTTCCAGCTATGGATGAAGACATAATCAAGTACTGGCGGATCGCCGTCTCAGCTTTCATCTCACAAAGATGAAAATAACACCTACGATGATGTGCTTATTAGCAGGTCTCAACGTGTTGACACCGACGAGGAGGGTTTGTCAATTTAGAGTGGAGTCCACTGGAAAGTTCGAGCTGGCAGTGGTACCTTTCGCATGTGTTGTGATCCACGTGTTCGTTTCACAGCTTATTCGAAGATCATGCAGCCGAAACCTTTGTTTGCGAGCACTGGTATGTATCGCATTCCCTGCACCGCACACCTCCCACCATGACCTTGTCCAGCACTTCTTCACTCCACTATCCTGGCTCCTATGTTTACTGCCCGGCTCCTATAATATGATATACTAAAAAATTGTGCCACCCCCTTGACATGTGATCAAAACTGCTTCTTCCTAGCCAACTAACGGCTCCTGGATCGCGCCCGTCATCCATGCCCATCTGGTACGTACGGTATGCATTAATGTGCTATGTCTCTCAGCACACTGGAACCTACGAAAGACGTTCCCGATCACTGATACCAGTCACTTCTTTTCTTCACAAACATCGCCAGAGCCACCACCCGTGGGTCTAGTGGTGTAGCCAAACGCAATAACTCTAACGCTTCTGAAAGACCTTTCCGCGACTGGTTTCGCTTTTGGTCGTAGACTGGTACCCCCAGTGGCGAAGTCTACTTCATCACACAATGCTCGTGTGGTTACAGCTGTTGTTGGGAACGACTCGAGACACACTGGAGCTATACTGTATCGACGCTTGTTTTCATTTCGCTTTTGCTCTGCATCTTACTGAACCAAATCACAAAGAACGTCCTTTACGACTCAATGGCTCGCTTGCACGTACTTGCCCTTCGCACGGATCCATTGGCGCACGGTCAATCATACACCGCTCCAGAGTTCGATGTCGTTAGTCTCCCGTAGGAAGTAGTCACGAATATTTATGCAAATATATTAGCTCAAGTCAAAACACGGTATCCAATGACAAACCAGTGCCAAAAGGTCCAGACTAACACACTAAGATCAACAATGTTTACAACTCACTTCCGCCTCTGGATGTCCCTTTGGGCCGATATTTCAATATCCATGGGTGTCGCGAGACATCAGTTAATGGGATACGTTCTTCAGGATTATATTTAAGTAGCTGCAAGGCGATCAGGGTCTGTATATTACTGAGTCACGGCGTAGACATACCTGTGTTATCAGGTCTCTGGCCTCGGGAGAGACGAGCGATGGAATTCTGAGGTCGACTTTAGCTATTCGACGGTAGGTGGCTTGAATACAAGTGTCAGCTGAATGAAAGGGCAAGTGTAACAGGCTGCTTACCGTTAACGCTGTTTCGATCTTCAAAGGGAGGATTCCCGACCAAGAACTCGTATGTTAGTACACCCAGAGCCCAGTAATCTACCTTCTCATTATGTTCCCGCCCCTCGACCATCTCAGGTGGCAGGTAATCGAGCGTCCCGCATAGCGTCATGCGTCTATTGCCGGGTGCGTGTACGCTCCATCCAAAGTCGCCTATCTTCAGCTCACCATTGATTCCCAACAACAGATTCTCCGGCTTGATATCTCGATGAATAACGTGCTTGCCATGTAAGTAGGTCAAAGCATCTGCCATCTGGTCGATATACCTCGAGCTCCGTTTCTCTGAAAAGCTGCCATGCTTGGAAAGCTGCTTGTATAGCTCGCCTTTGCCGGCGAACTCAAGCATGAGGAAGATGCGTTTCTCGTCATGGAAGTAACCGTACAAGCGGAGTACGTTTGGGTGCCGAAGATTTTGTTGAATTTCAATTTCACGTCGAATCTGTTTCTCGACGCGAGACTGGATGATTTCGGATTTGTACAGGCATTTGAGGGCGAGGATGTATTGCGGCTCGCATTTAGTGCGAACCATGTACACGCGGCCGAATTTTCCCTTTCCTAGAGGGCGACCGATCTCGAACGAGGGGAGACTCCACTCTCGAGTGGGACGTGTTCTGAGGGAGATGTTGATGATGACGAGATGCCACTAACGTTGTTTTCACTCACCCTGAGACACTAGAATCGAGAGCAAGCGCTTCAGCTGCCTCTCCAAAGACCTTTTCACCCCTCTTCTCGTTGTCTAGCTCGAGGCCACCATCATACTTGCCGATGTCAAGTGGGGGTTGGGGTTCTGAAGGAGTTACCGCTCTACTAATCCGAGCTGGAGCATTTGCGTTCGTTTGGTTACGGAGAGCAGACGGCTGAGTGGGTTTTGCTGTAGGGGGATGGGGTGCGGCATATTTTGTGAGCAGTTTGGCAACATTTGTTTGGGAGGGCTGCTTGGTATGGCCGGGACGAGAAGATTGCTGGTGCTTCTTCGAGGAGATTTCGAGGGCAGCGATTTGTTTAGTGACCGCACCTATTGATGCCATGTTCCGAGGGACAAGTATACTTAGAGCGAGAGGCTATGGGTGGTGAAGGGATGCGGCAAAACGCGTGGCCCTATACGGTATGGAGTTGGTTCGACTTTTCGAGCCCCGCTCACGCGTTCGATCACGTGATCGATCTTTTTATTGATTACATCCATTAAGTAATGTCGTTAAGTACTTTGGGATCCTCTATACTGTATCGTATCGTACGACATTTTTCTACATCCTAATACGAAACATGTTGCCATCAAAGAGAAATGCAGTCCATCAGAAAAACTCCTTGCATTAGCCCACAGGCTTGTCAAAACCATCAGTTGTGCCCACGACTCCTCTCCTGGCACGCAGATGACACTCCCGTACATGACGGGGGTGATTATCTTTCATCAATATCCTCCCGCACTTAGGCCACAGGCACTCCACCTTGAGGCGGTCTCCATCTACAAAAATACGACGAAGAGAATTCATGTCATAAATCCCGAAAGTGCTTTCGGTGTCAGACACAGCCGATACTTCCATAGAAATACCGGCACTGGTTCCTGGACCTCTGTCCACAATGTCAAAAGACATGGGAGAAACTTCGACAGGAGCGACAGATGGCGTCGAAGGAGATGCGAAATGTCCGAAGTATGCATTGTAATGCAAGGCAGGATTGACTAACTGCAGGTAATGCCTGAGAATCAAGATTGCCTGGTTAACGGTCAGCTGTTGACCGTGTACCGCTTGAAGATGGACAAGGTAGGCTTCAACAGACGATGCCATCCGCGTGTTGACCGTAGGGGGAGCAATATAACTTGTGACAAAGCTGTCCCATGATCTGTGAGATGGTCAAGTACTGAAGCCTTGGAGTGGATGGGACTTACTGATGCTCCGTGAAATTACTGGGTGGCGACAAGCCTACGGGGGAAGCCAATTCTAGGGGCAAAATACCTGGTGTAACGTCATCGATGCTATTCATCGCGTGGTGAGGGTATTAGAAGATATCGGTTGAGTCAACGTTGAGCGCTACTCACATCGCCTGGTATGGGCCAATGGGATTGCTAACAAACCCTTGACTGGAGAAATCATCTGTCACATTGGTATCGATCTGGCAGCTCTCAAGGTTTGCTGTTAGCTCTTCCAACGTGAGGCTTTGTGAATCCATGACGGGTGACTGTTGAGAGGATTGAGTCATGTTCAGAGCAATTTTTATACAGTACGTTCAATGCTCCGGCAACAAACCAATAATTAAAGACCGGTATACAGCAACATACCTCGAGCAAAGTATTACTCAGTGAACATACAACACGAGGACATTATTTTTGCTGAGTAGCAGTGTCGATGCTGCACAGTCTGATGCCCGTTTTGGGTGGTCAGTGCATAATTTGATGCCTAGACACTATTCAGGCATTCCCGAGTCACCATCATAGGCAAATCTTGGCAGTAAACATGCAATGACTGGCGCATTAAGCACAGTATAGCGAAGGGATCTGAAATTAGTGAAAATGCCTGGAATAAACTGAAAGGTAAATTCTGGCCAGCGTGACCCTGAGCACACCATTCAATGTTATGTGCTCCCAAACCAAAATGCAAACCCGCAACTTGGTGACGATGAAATAAAAATTGGAGATTGAAGGCTCTCTTCCAATTTTACTTTGGTGAGCGGCTTGCTTGGCTGCTTGGGCTATCAAAGGCATGTCTTAGTATGCGAACCGGTCATCCTATGCGCCAAGACTCGGGGTGTTAGAATATGCGATTCAAGTCATTGAGAACTTACCAGTGTAAGCGGTGTGATGGGCACGTACTGACAGGTACTAAGAGCAGGTAGTACGGACTTGCTATTTTGATCTCTCACGTGACAATTTTTTTTGCTGCGTTTCGAGTCGTGTTCTCCTCGAGGTCCGCCACTGTGCACACAAATCCTTCTCCGACGCGCAGCAGGTACGTGAGACTGACAAATATCCCAGTGCTGTAACTATGGCGAGCGCGAACACCGTGGCTGGGCCATCTGCCTCTATGATCTTGCCCGGCACATTTTCTGATTACGCGACCTCTGTGCAATCGGCTGCACTGGCTACAACTCGTCTCGCTGCTACTACATTACCCCCAGACATAGAATTCCACCGTTCAATACATGTGTCATTTGCTGCAGAGCTTGATTCGCTTTCTACCCGAGTCCTCCGGCTTACCAACAGGCTTGTGCGACTTGCAGGCTCTGTGGATAGTAGTGTGGGGCGTGGCACACTGGATGGCGAGGAGGACGTCTTGGACGGTTTCAAATCCTTGATTGTTGACCCTGTGGACAGACTTTTTGAGAGGACAGACATGTGTTTGGACGATTATTTGGGGCATAAGAAAGAGCTTGCTATCACGGTTCCCGCTCTACCAAATCAGAGCAACAATTCATCAAAGGTATATCCAATGATGTTTAGGATTTGTAACTGTTAAGCTTATGGTTGCATAGAAACCCCTAGCTCCGAGAGGACGCCTTGACCCTGCGCTACAGCATGCTTCTCATCTACCGAAGCCTCAACTGCTATTCAATACAAAAGTAGACAACTGGAATGAGTCACCGTATATCCCGGCCCGTACTCTTGAGCACAAGTGGTGTGCCCGTGTACCGCTTGGATACATATTCCATGACCAAGACAAGGGTGGTGGCATGGACGAAGAAGAAAAGGAAAAGCTGTTCGTCCTTTCTGAATTTGCGACGACTGCTGTCTCAATTCTTGTAGATCGGCGCACCCCTATTATTATGAGCTCACTCATCCAACATTCCCTACTCATCTCTTCTGTCCAACCCCTACTACCATTCCTCCTGCTTCTCTCACAGGTACCGACATCTCGAAGCACGTATATGTCTCGACTCCGTCTGATCTCTTATCGATGGCTACAAAGCTCAAAGTAGCGAATGAAATTGCTGTCGACCTTGAGCACCACTCATACCGCACATACAGAGGGTTTCTTTGCTTGATGCAGATTAGCACACGCGAGGAGGATTTCATAATCGACTTGCTGGTACCAAGTGTGCGAGATTCGATAAGCAACTCACTCGGTGAAATCTTTGCCGACCCCGAGATTGTCAAGGTGCGCTTGCATAATTCCCAGGGGGCAGTTTTGTGCTTGATTAATTCTTGTGAATTTAAGGTCTTCCACGGCGCAGAGAGTGATATCGTGTGGCTCCAGCAGGACTTCAATATTTTTGTCGTTGGACTGTTCGACACATATCATGCCTCAAGGGTGCTAGACTTTCAGAAGCATGGCCTTGCGAATTTGCTAGAGGCATTCTGCGACTTCATACCTGATAAGCGGTATCAGCTAGCCGATTGGCGCATTCGGTACGTCGAAATTATTTTTGTCTTCTCTTCTTTCCTTTCCCCTCCAAATCACGGGACCGATCGTACCTGGGGTGACGCCCTTGGTTGATCCCCATGTTATCAATCAAAAATATTTTAGCCGGTCTATCTTTGTCATATCATCACTATCGCTTCACTTCTATCTTCACTCGTTTTGTCTTGAAGGCACTGTAAGGACCAACGGAACGTTGGTTCTGTGCAACCAATTCGCGTCCATGTTATGTGCGAGCTCCACATGATGGGATTTCTGTGCTATTCTATTTCTGCATACGTTGTCAACATCCAACTTGATCCACTTCCTCTTGAGGATATAATAACTAACTTTTAATCTGTGAAGTCCATTGCCAGAGGAGATGCTCACATATGCACGCTCCGATACTCACTTCCTGCTATATATCTATGATCGACTTCGACTCTCCCTTATCGAGCGTGCACAAACGATAACGGCTCCAGAGGCATCTTTTTCCTCTGCAATATCTACTATAATCAAGGGCACTATATCCGATGAGCCGGCGCACGTGCTACTGAATGATGTATTGGCACGTTCGACTCGCACTGCGCTAAGGTTATATGACCGCGAGGTATACGACGCCGAGTTTGGCATAGGTACAGGTGGCTGGGATACGCTTGCACGAAAATGGAACAAGAATGCATTGGCCAACAGTGCTAGCGAAATTAATGGTGTACGAGGTGGTGTAACTGGAGAAGTATACAGGGCAGTGCATCGGTGGAGGGAGGATGTAGCAAAGGAGGAGGATGAGAGTACGAGGTAAACATTGCCTCCATATCCGGGGGACCATGGTGAAGTGGTTCCACAGAATTGGCGGGCCTCCTCTGCTCATATATCGACTGACCTGGTGCCCAGATATGTTCTCCCAAATCACCAACTTTTCATTGTGGCCGAGCGGTCACCTTCTAATACTGCTCAACTCCTCGCGCTCTTCTCACACGCCAGCGTTCCGCCCGTCCTACGACGAAGGGCAGGTGGACTTGCAGAAGTCGTTAAATCTACTGTGGAGCGAGTGTCGTCTTCATGCATTGCTGTTGAGGCTGTCGCGGTTACCACACATGTCGAAGAGGTCGACTCAGCTGCATCGACTGAAGTTGTAGTAGTTGAAGAAACTGCAAAATCTAGACTGTGGGGGTCAGTGAAAGGTTCTTCCTCAATTGTTCAGCGTGCATCCTCCTCTCTCTTCGGCCCGCGGACCGTAGCGGCCGATGAAGGAAGTTCATACTCGGCTTCGCGAAGTTCATTATTCGGCGCCGCATTACCTTCTCGCCTGACGCCTCAAGTAAGTTAGCCCACGCGCTTGCATACTTTTATGATGCGATCATCCTTTTCAGAGCTCAATGCCAATTATATCGACCAGTAGGAAAAAATTTAGTGACATCGTGACACGGATACATCGGACCCTCGTCATTGCACCTAACCAACCACAGGCAAGCCAATCCCTGCATTTACACATTTATTATCTTCATCTCATTATTTAGATTATCCGAGTTGGTTCTCAGACAATCTCACAATCCAGCGTCTCGGGCTCTGTCTTGACCCAGCCAGCGATGCCCATCTCTACCATGGCTTCAGCAGGAGCACCTGACGGTATCCTTGGACAAGTAGAAATCCCGTTCATTCCTACCGATCAGCGACAGCTCCGTCTCGCCCCTGTTTCAGATGATACTATTGTAGTCGTGGGCCAGGCCAGGCAGAAGAAGCGCAAACGGATCAAAACTTCAGTTTTGGGAAAACCCCCAACTGGCGATCAGGTCGTCACGGGTGAGGATGAGGTATTTGATTACGCAACAGTGCCGAACCTTTTGGATGATCTCCCACCGGCCCCTGAGGAGCTCGACACGAGGAAGAAAAAGAAGCAAAGAGCCAAGGGTATGTGACCAGTTGTTTTTTCGATCTCCTTTGTTGCAATCATCCAGTATCCCGTAATCTCCTCCCACCTCCATATCGCTTTATCATCTATCTCCTCTGTCCTTCGGCCGAAATGTTGTATGCACACGCTTACCTGACTGATGACAGGTACCGGAGTCATAGAGTATGGCGATTTTCGCGCACCACCGCGAGATATGCGCGAGGTTAAGAGTGGTAACAAAACTCATACATTTAGATGACAATTCATCAGAATAACGTTGTATCTGTGCCTTCACATCTTGGCAGGTGTTGTTTATATGCTATGTCGCTCCTATGTGCGATCTGGACAACGTCACTTCTGCTCTCGTGTCAGTGAGCACCATGCTGATGTCCTCAAACAGTGATTGCTGTTGTGCTATTGGACTCGACTTGCCGCTCGAAAAATGCAGACCAATATCACGAGGCGAACGCAAAATGTGACTGTCGACGCTTGAGTACAGCAAACGGACTAAATCGGCAGTATCTTTCGAAATCTTGGAACTGACTTGCCTGGAATTCTGTCGTAACAATTTCCGGCCGTGGATAGCTAGGCTAGATTACCTTCACGCAAAGGTGCGTACACGTACAAGGTGCATTTTTCGGTAGCCGTCTTGTCATACCGGCATTGCAATATACTTGGGAGAGCGTAAGATAACCTTGTGAGTGACCCTCCTTTGACTGTATAAGAAGCAATACGTCTTACGTCGGAGGCTACAAACTTCCACTGCTTAATGTGTAGCTCATGGCTACTCTAACCATTACAAAGGCGACTTCTGTGTCCGAACCCAAATCGCTACCCCATAACTCTGATGTCAAGCCGTCCCTTGATACCGGAGATACAATCGATATAGAACATGTTCCAGTTAACGACGATCCACGTCAATGGAGCCGTGCCAAAAAAGTGCGTTCAAGACATGATGCTCTCAACTGGTCCAGTTGACGCTGCATCACCCGTAGACCACAACTTTGTGCATTGTGTCCCTAGCTACAATGGTGTCTGCGTTAGCGGCTAACATTCAAAATCGTTTGTCGCCTGTATTTGCCTATTGAATGGTTTCGTTTTGATGTCATCTCACAGCCTCGAACTTTCTGATAGAAAAAGATCTACACGCGACAGATAGTCAGATTAGCTGGACATTAGCGGTCTTCATGCTCATACAAGGCAACTTTCCACTAATATGGAGCGCCGTGGCTGAGATTACAGGTCGCAAGGTTGGTCGCCTTTCTTGATCTACTTAAGAATGCAGATCTCGATTATCGTAGGTTGTCTATCTGCTATCTTCGGCTTTATTTGCAGGAGGAAGTGCTGTCCTAGCACTTTCAAAGACCATCGAGGTGATGACCGGCATGCGAGCACTTCAAGCAGCGGGGTAAGCTCTTATCTAAGAAGCTTGAGCGCGGATTGATGTCTTGCAGATCAAGCGCTTTCTTGGCTATTTCGGCTGCGACCCTGGCCGATATTTACGAAACTCACGAACGCGGGACCATGATGGGCGTCTTCTATGCTGCACCCCTTTTAGGACCGGCACTCGGCCCTATAATCGGCGGGTTATTGTCACAGGGTCTCAACTGGCGTGCAAGTTTCTACTTCCTACTAATCTGTGGAGTAATCATCTTCCTCTCCTTCCTCATCCTGTTTAAGGACACATACCGATGTCAACGAAGTCTCACGTATTGCTCTGCCCTGCAACGACGTCTTGCCTCCCGAGAACCTGTCCGGCGTCCCAGCCAATCTACCATCGCCGGATCTGAGTTCAGCGAGAACCGAACACATGGCAAGGACCTTGAGAAGCAGCTCCAACTCCCAGTTATTCCAGAGGAGACTCCATCGGCGAACCCTACACTAGAGCCGGACGATATTAGGCTAACAATAAAGGACATCAACCCCTTTCCACCATATTTTCAAATTTTGTCGCGAAAGAACAACGTTCTAATTCTTATTCCTAATGGTGGGTGAAGGCTAGTTTCTCGTTTAACATGTCACTAAGACTTCAGTAGGACTTGTCTTTGGTTTCAATTATTGTCTATCATACACGTGCGAACGCACTCTCGCCAATGTATATGGTTATGATGCGCTAAGCGTTGGCTTGGTCTTGCTTTGTCTTGGCGTTGGTGAGAGCCTCACCATCAGGATTGTGGCAGAAACTAATTTCTTATCAAGGGAGTGTCGCTGGAAGTGTAATTGGTGGGCGTTGGTCTGACCGGGTGGTTGGGAAGATGAAGAAAGCGAACGGAGGACAGTGGTATGCAGAAGTAAACCTTTCTGAAATTCTTGCTCGGGAACTTTCTTGATTGTCTTCTTACAAAGATGCGATTAGAGAGCTCGAAATTGGCGATGCTGTGGCTACCTCCATCTGTCATCGGTTATGGCTGGGTGTGCGACAAACATCTCAATGTGGCCATCATTTGCGTCATGCTCGTCCTTGTTGGATTCACATCAATGTGTGCAGAAAAATTATTCATGGTCATGGTCATGGTCGCCCTGACATCTTCTTCCAGATGGATGTACGCAAGTACGTTAGCGTACCTCATCGATGCCAACCCTGGTCGCTCGACCGCAGCGGTGGCCACGAATAGCTCGTTCCGAGGATCCCTGGCCTTTGTTTCAGCTATGATTGCTGTACCACTCCAAGTAGGTTTCCGTGCGATCTGCTCTCTCTCACAAATCCTGACGCTAGCTCGCTCTCGCGGCAGAACGCTTGGGGAGATGGCATGTTGTTCACGGCATGGGCTTGCGTCTTGGCTGCTGCGGAGCTACTGATTATAATAGTGGTGCACAAGGGAGAATCATGGCGCAAGGAGAATGAGGAGAATGAGCGTAAAATGCTAAGTCAATGAATAATCACGTTTTCATATCGTTAAACAGAAATGGAGCATGCAGGGCAGGCCTATCTAGTTGTAGAGCGATAGAATCAAATATATATGTACTTACACCCGAAATGAAATGTCTATCTGCGTGGCACGTGATCGATAGCCAATGAAAGCTAACACGCAACGCGTCGCACCGTAGTGACTCCGCATGATAATATCCTAAGTTATCAACTTATAACGCTGCCAGGTTTGCTGTTTTTAACAACTACGAGCCCAGAAAATTGAAAGTTTTGGCTTTGGTTGCGAGCATCATCCTGTTCGCGATGATTAGAGCGCAAACTGTCGTGGCTCGTACACCAAGTGCGCTACTTGCTTCTCTTGATCGTTTTCACTTGCAGTCCAAAGCGAAAGGTGGTACGCTCCTCTTTGCCCTTTCCGCTCCCTCAGATACTCTGTCTGTCATAACATCACATCTGAAATCACATTTTCCTCGCCACATCGGATGCCTGTCATCCCCACTACCGGCATACCGCTCGCACATCATGTGTGCTGTTGCTCTGCTAGATGGGATTACATTCCGATCAACGATTGCTGGTCCCGCTGATCCTCAGGTTGGCCGATGGCATGCCGCAAGGCGCTCAAGTACACAACAACTACCCGTAGCACAGTCGAACGCTTTCGAGGAATTTAATGGAGTTTTGGGCCGAGTTAGTTGGGAGGACATATGGAATAGGAGCGCTACGTCTGCTCAGAAGATGATGCCCGTGGAGCTGAGAATGGCGAGGTAGGTCTGAGGTTGCCCTGTTTTCATGACGTTTTAGCTTTATGCATCCTCCAGACCTGAAGATGTGTCTTCTATACTGTATTTCTCGGACAAAGCCCCGGAAGGCATTGCGAAGGCACTGAGGGCCACTTTTCCGCATGCGCATGAGGCGTGTACATTATACATCTGAGAGAGAAAGTTATTTATACTCTTTACCTCATCAGCTAGGTTTTTTGGCGTCGTCGACTCCTTTCATCACAGGTCGACCAGTGACGCTTTTCCGCGATGGCGAGATATACTCAGATGGAGCAATCGGGATTGCCCTTCAGCCTTCTCTGAGTCATACTTCGCTAACAGTCAAGTTTCCTGGTCTGGTCGATTTGACTCCAGATTTGCAAATAACAAGGTACCGTTCCTTCCTTCCGTACCCCGTCATATGCTTAGTGGTTTGAGCTCTGAAGGGAATCTCATACTCACGGTTGATAATGGAAACCCTACACGTGTCCTCCTTGCTGCAATGAACAAACATCGCCTTGATAGTTGTGACGTCCTGCTCAAGGACGACGAGTTCTATGTTGGCGTCATGAGTAACGGCAAGGTACGAAGTCTCCGCTTATAATTGATCACACGCACATCGTAATGAACGAAGGTAGAACGATTACACCATATAACTTCGGGTGACCCTTCACGCGGCACCATTGCCCTCGGGACAATGAGTGCGCCACCGCAGGGCTCCATCATAAGAGTGGGTCTTTGGACATCTGAATGAAATGTATGCCTAACATTCTGATAGATGCTGTATTTGCCACGGAGGGATCCAGTGACCCTGAACTTGGAGCCAACGCATGGAAATACGTCCATTTCGTTCATCGCGACACCCGACTCCTTTGGTGATAGGCCTCCATCCTCGGTCCTCGACAACGACGTCCTGATTATTGATGGGAATTTTGTTGCTGGGTCTGAGAATGGGTTTATGTTGAGAAGAGGCGCCAAGGACGAAGGTTGCTGGTCCTGCACATTGCCTGGTGGGCAGGCCTGCCTGCATTGGACATAAATCCAGCTGCGACAAATATTGAGTCTTTCTGTTTATCAAATTGTTTTTATTTTGTCCCGTCATTGTCTACGGTACACCCCCTTTGATGATACTGCTCATTGTAAGTTGGCATTAAGGTTAAATGTGTAACCCATGAGAACGGTTATTGCCGGATTTCTTATGATATGCGAATAAAAAGGAAGATGGCAAAGTCCGGATTGTGCTGTAAATCCACACCAAGGTGATACTCAAATTCCCGTTTTGGCCGGGTATACCGTGTTGTTGTTCGTGCGTCCTCAGCCCGACAAACTCTTTCCAACGCACAGACCACCACCGTCAATGTCACACAGCGCCAACGACGACGTCGTCACCACTAATGATGATTCCCCGCCATTCCATGGTCAAGAAGGCGATCCCGAGGGGGATGCTGATGACTTCGAGGTATTTCCTGAAGATAAGGAGAACGCGGTGGAGTCGATCCAACAAGGGGATGCTGCAAGCGAGATTGAAATAGCGCGGTTTTCTGTCTCTTCTAGTGTCTCTTCTAGTCAAGACGTCGAGCCTGACGCTAGCGAGACGCATGATGCAGCTCTTGGTCTTCCACAAGCCCGTCGCCCTTCAGATTCTGATAGTGGCGAATCGGAAAAGGGATTGAAGCGAAAGCTTGCTGACCGTGGCACGAGTCAGGGGCCGGAGAACCTGGTGCCTTTACCCTCTGCCGAGCCTGCCAAGCGTCCTAGAGATGACACCGACAAAGATGACAACCCTCGCGAATCGAAGAGACCGTCACCTCCTCCCGAACAGAAACCTGCGGCAGCAGAGACATCCGCACCCAAATTCGTTCGTCGCTGTCTATTATTCGAGAGACTTTGCTGATGAATTTCTTATCAGGGAGGGTTTATGGCCTACGCTGCTGCAGCATCTCCGTTTGCTGCTGTCAAAGGTCAGAATGTCTTTTCAGGAGCTAGTTCCAGCACGTCCAAAAAGCTGTCCGCTTCGCCTTCGCCCTCGCCATCGTCATCACCTTCCCTTCCGCCGACGAATAATGCCCCTACGTCTTCCCTGTTTGCGGGCTTCGCTTCCTCGCAGTGGTCGGTTCAGCAGACGCCGGCGAGCACAGCAACCAAGCGTACGGGCTTCGAAGCCTTCATAGGCTCCGCTTCTCCTTTCGCAACAGCAGGTGTTTCTCCTTTCCCTTCACGTCCCAAGTCACCATTACGTGCCAGCGGAAAAAGCGCCCTCGGAAGGAGCAGGTCGCCCCCGAGACGTACTCCTCTCAGCATGTCCAGTGCATTCTCGTCATATGCCAGTGGTGGTGTGCAAGCTTTGTTTGCTGCGCCCCATCCCAAGCGTGCGAGGGCAGAGTCGCCCAACGGGGGGTCATCGCGCAGTTCTCTTGAACGGACAAGCAGCACTAGACTGAATGTATTGGATTCAGCATGGAATGGAAGCGCAGATGAGAGCGGAAGCGGAGAGGAAGACGATGATGAGGAGAATGAGAGACCGCCTTCAACGTTTGGTGAGAGACTGCGTGCAGGTAGGGATGATGAAGAGGAAGAGGCTGATGAGGAGAAAGAGAGAGAGAGGCTTCAAGAACAGGACGGTGCGATGTTTCAATTTATTCGAGTGGAGATGTCTAAATATGTGGCAGTTGTAACTGGCGAAGAGGATGAAGAGACAATACATCATGTGCGTGCCAAGCTCTATGCCCTATGCCCCCAGAACCAGTGGAAGGAGCGGGGCACTGGCCTCCTCAAGCTCAATGTTCGACGTTCGGACGGTGGAGGTGCTCGTCTTTGTACGCAAGTTACGTCATCTTCTGAGCTCGTATCACTAACGTTGGGTATCAGTGATGCGCAAAGAAGCAGTCTACACAGTTATACTGAATGTTACACTGTTCTCCGGAATGAAATGCTTTATTGCACAGGATCCACGATATATCCGGTTGAGCGTTATCGAAGGTGGGGTCACGACACATTACAACCTCAGAGTCAGTTGTTTTCATTTGTGTTGTTTTCACAACATCTGTAGTGACCTTCCCGCAGGTTTCAAACGCTAAGATTGCACAAGATTTGCTAGAGGAGATCAAGTCGAATATTCCAGGTTGACATCCAGAGTACCCTTATGATACTTTACTGTTCATCATGATCATGCCTTGCTACATTTAACATTAATGTTGTCTTTATGTACAACCACAGGACGCTCGCTGCTCCCTATATCGCATGTCCACCGGTGGCAAGGAGCCTCAGTATCGCTCATCCCATGGTCCTAAATGTTGCGCCTTGGAGCTCATGAACGTCCGACGGTAGCGCCCTGAAAGGCCTTGGAGAACTCATCTTGGACGTGATGCATACCTTCCATTGTACGTTGACCGATGTTTGTGTAGTCCTAAACACACATTCAGTGCTCAATGAAGTGATCTACCATTTAGACCATATTAATGATACAGTAAGGAACAACCCGAAAATGGAGTTCATGTTGCGAGCTTGTGTTAAAAATTGACCCCAGACACGCAAGTCTTTTCTATCTCTATGAGCCTCGGCGAAACCTGCTCGATGACTTGACAAAGCATGCTGGATGATTGTTGGCTGAATTGACGAAGATCACGCTCACGATCAGCAGCCAAAGTCCAGTGCGGGGGTGTGTTGTTGGAGTTGAGCGCCTAAAGGGGCAGCTGTAGACCACCGGAAGGGTTTGATGAGCCCGCTGGCATGTCACAAGTCTGCGGCCAGCCTGGTCCTGACCGCTTGATGACAATCGTACCACCTATTTGGTGCAGATTCCAGGACCTCTTTACAGGTACCAGGTACATCCCAGGTGAGATCCAGCCTGTCCTGCGACCCAGTTCACAGTAACAACATAAGTCAGCACTTCCTCGTTCACATGTATAGCGGCTACTCACGCGTCAAACAGAAGTCACAATGCGATAGATGCAGATTCCACCCATGAAAACGGAGCGTCAACTGCTGTTGCTGCGTCAGCTTCTTCCAGACTGCCGCCGCCGCCAGCCTGAGTAACAGAGACTGCTAAGGATCTTGTCACAGCTGTGCCGCGCAATGATGAATACGCTGGAGCCTGAAGCCTGAAGCCTGGAGCGAAGATCATATTTTATCATGCAACGCTTTCAAGGCCGTTACTTTGGGCAAACGGCCTGCCTTCACCACAAGAACAGCAATGGTAAAGGTGCCAAAGATGTTTCTTCACCCATCATCGTAGGATGACATATTTTATTCGGGTATCTTCGTCGCAAATTTTCGTTCTCTTTCAACGACACGTGGATACTTACCAGCATCAATGAACATTTTACGATCTAGAAACATCTCCGCTTGATGTCACTGAGATTATCGCACTTTTGAACGGTAATTTGATATTTTACCGCTCGGACCACATGAGACAACACTTAAGTTAGCTGGGCCTACAGATGGGAAATTGCTGGAATAGTAATGCACCCGGTTCACGAGATTATTGCTTTGCAGTTCAAAACTTTACTGCGATCGAGAACCACTGTTTGACGGAAGTCCGTCTTCAAGGAATTTCACGATGACATCGCACGTAACGCTAAGGTACGAAGCTCACAAGTATAGACACCACCGTTAATGGACATCCATCAAGCGCTGAGCCTCGATCCTGTGGTGATTGATATCGCCCAGGCGTGACTACTTAGTAGTATTAGGATAACCGCTGTCATACAGCTTGCTTCATGTCCCTGATAAAATTACAAGAAAGGGTCAATGCACAATGACCAGTCCATCCTCGCCGCTCGGGTCAGTCGTTGGCCAATTGAAAAAATCACAGGACAACGATGAAACATACACGTTGTCCATTCCGCTAGGTCCGAGTGTGGGTACCTCCACCACGCCTTGACCCCATTTGGCGATCATCGACGAAGGAAAAGTTCAAGTTGAGTAACTTGAAGGAAGCTGGTCGCTAAAGCGCTAAACATTGTAAGTCTGAGCGCTCGGAGCTCGGTCCTAGTACATTGGATCTCTGACAGTGAGATCACTGCAGCTTTCTGACTCATGTGATTACGAATCACACGAGTTCGTTTCAACCGTTCATGCGAAAACTGAAGTTGAAGTACTGAAGCCCTGAAGACCCAATGTTTCAGTGTGAGTCTTGTCATCATTCGAGCGAATATTTGGTCTCACAAAACCACTCACAGGAACTTTTGGTATATTCCCAACGGCCAGTGAAGGAACATTTTCGGTGACCCTACGACTCGGAGAAGCTGAGTCAGTGGTGGAATGGGATCTCGATTCTTCAAATTCAAGATCTAGCACCACTGGGCCTTCCTCAACATGATAGCTCCTTCGGAAGTAGTAAGGCGGGCGCATCAGAGAACCAATGAGTCCTTTATGGTGCGCCACGTTGATTGCGGGGCCTTTACGTCGTAATATATGACTTTATACTGCCTTTAGCGACGAAAATAAAGGACATGCTCTGCATATATTGTCATATAATGGTATACAAGACAATATACCTTTCTCACCAGTCCTCTGATGGGCCACTCAAGAGATGGCATTCGTATGAACAGACTCCTGGCATAATTGACATACAGATCATGCCATGTAACAGCCTTTCTGATTGCTGCCAAATCGCAAGGCCGCAGTGAAATGGTTGAAATGGCAACTCCGGGTCACAACCTGCGGCCTGCGGACCGGTATTTGATGAGTGCGGCGGCCTACCAACCTCGGGACAAGAATGCATAGACTCAGAGCACTGGAGGAACTCTGCATTGGTGTCACAAGTAACGAGTCCTTGTTCACTTCCCAGGATGTACTAAACCTTTTAGGGTCAAGTCTCGAGTTGTAGTACTGTCTCTTCCAACACTCCACATGGTTTTACCGGGTCCCTACAGCATCCATACCTAATATGCGCTGGTAAAGGAGGAAGAATCTGGATATACAGGCATATCAAGGCACCCTACTTGTTTCTTCACCGCAGTACCACAATCCACTCCGAGATCCGCGCCCGATTTTAAGTTTGGCGGTGGCAGGGCAGCATGTATACCAATGTATGACTTATTTTGTAGCCGCTGATACAGCCCAGTTCTCTGTTAACGTGCCGTTCGTACCATAATCAAGTCGGAGCTGTGGCACGTGGCAAAAGCCAATCACTTCCTGACGTTATCCTGACTTTCTCACTAGGTCTGGCATGACGATCTTCACACCGATAGGGCGCAGCGCCCCCGTCATGGCTCACGCATCAGAGAATGGCCAGCTGAGATTCGATTTTTATCTCGGATCACATACACTTGCAGTAAATTCGGAGTATAAAGAACCGTGTGTCCGAAAAAATCCAACAGAATTGACCACTTACATCTTCAATAATGGAACCTCATACTCCATTGGCAGCGGCGTTTCTGATGACTGGATGCAGACGAGCACGCCCTATTGACTCCTATGGAAAACCATTCTCCGAGTTCATGGACTCCAATATCGAGAGCCAAGGCTCCTTAAACAACCCCGGCATGAGTTATTCCACATCTCCATCAAGGTATGGCTAGTTTTTCTCTCTAAGACTAATATTTACTTCCATTCATACTATGTAGCCCCAGCTATGATCACAGCCATTACCCTCTAAATTTGTTGGAAGAAAATCAATGTCATGACTCTGTTTGGTAGTCTATATTTTACCTGCCTTGAACATTCTGCTAATGAGATGATAGCCTGTCGAATGACCATTCACATCACCACAGTGGTGTTATGCATGCTTCGTTACTGGATGAAACGGCTCTCTTCGTTGCAAACTATCTCCACCAGTTGCGCCTGACATTTGGGACGGACATGACTCTTGACCAAGCAATTCGAATATGTGGTGGACAATGGGACATTCCTGCAGGTCACTATCATCACTTTCTCCTATATGGATATCGCTTACACTACATCTAATCGCAGACCCAGAGCCTACGCACGGCCATATGGGAAAAGATGATTTTGTTTCGAACCTCAGTTCATCTTCGACGAGTTACACAAGTGCCCAATCTAGCAGATCGGCGACTCGCCAGTCTACACCCAGCGGGAAGGTTTATTTCAGGTCTAGTGCTGTCACACAGACCGACCACGAGATATTCCGAGACGGTGGCAGATTAAAGGTCAGGTGTCACGAAGGCCCTTGCAGCGGTAATGTATTAATGAAGGACAATTATGCCCGGCACGTGCGTGAACACCATCTTGGTGGGAAGAGGAAGGCAGGAGGGAGTTCTATACGGCGTGTTAATCCCGGATTGAAATGATGGGCATCCTGCACCACTATGGTTGCAGCACGGAAGATTGGCTGATGTGGAACTAAGGCACGGATCATGTCAGGCTCTTCAAGGGCATGTCGCATTTGTTTTATTTAACAAGGTATCTCTCCTGTAGATGTGATGGCCCATCAATTTACGCTGTGCTTTACACAAGGCACACAGCTTCACATATATGCAGACAAGGCTGAGCAGGGCCAAGCATGATTCTCGAAGGTAGTCCAAAAAAGGCCCATACTGTGGCGGCAACAACCGGCGAGTTGGGGTGCGTTGAGCTTACTCATCACCGTGTGCCGCATCTACCACCACTTCGTCGTCGTCGTCTTTGCCGTCGACGAGACACTCCAGACAACGTCGAGCTCTGTACCAAACAATCTTCTTCTGTAACTTAGTCTTATCCCTTGTTTCATTCTTGTTCTCATAACAGTAGACAACGCTGCCATCCAACTTGGCTTTCTCGCATCTCTTCAGAGGCTAGCTATATATCGCCAATTTCCTACTCCCGCTCCTTTATATTCTTTCTGAAGTCGAACCAGTACAATGGGACAAACTCCCTCCAGGATGCAGATTCGTCGCAATGACATTTCACAAGCGAGATCTAACCCACCATCCTCCGAAACGCAGTCATCGTCCGAACCTTCATCTTCTGTTCCCACTCCTTCATCATCATCTGTGTCAGAGCAAATTGCAGGCATCGCAGACAAGAAACATAGTCATCGTGCATCTCTGCCACACCGCCTTCTTTCATCGCTTACTCCCAGGACCTCAACTCCACGCACCCGGACAGACAGGTCGGCTACTCAGTCCTCGCAGCGCAAAAAGTGGCGACTTTCACGACGTGTCTCTAATTCTCAGACAGTCAATGACATTGCTATTCGTGAGGCTGCAGAACCTCAAGACGAACAGAACGGATCTCAAGACCCTCCTGCGAATGTCGAGAGTGCTAAGGGCAAGGCGAGAGAGGATGAAGCAGTGAATGACTTCCTGCCAGCTGCAGAAGCATCAGCATCCCCCAGTCCACCATTAGAAGAGGTGATCCCGACCACTTCGGGTGGACGATTGGTTGAACCGGCATCTGATATCTCATTTCAAACCATTCCCTCAATTTCTCGTCATTGCTCGGAGGTCGATGAGGATGAAGTCGTCATTGCTCCAACTACAGAGTTGATTGATCCATCTCCTCAAGTACACGTTCCAACAGTAAATCAGAGCGAAGGCCCGTCGTTTATGCCCCCGATTGCACCTGTTGGACCTCAGTCTCACGCAGGCCCAACTACACAGCCCTCAGGTCGCCAATTTCCACCTGCGGGAACACTTGTCGTCGTGCAAGGTGTTGTGCATACTACTGACGTGTCCCGCACTTCGGAGGTAAATACCACTAACAACGTTAACTCGAACAATACGAGTTCCGTGAATGATGGCAATCTGGAACCACCGGGAATTGCCAGCTCATCCTCCGTTGCACGCCAACGATCGTCCTCTACCCCCGGTGATCGCTTGCGCAATCGATTGTCTGGAATTCTACCCCGCCCCTCCAGCATGCTACCATCTGTACCGCTCATGTCAGAAGATGGTGCTGCTGCTGATTATCCACAACAATTTCCTGTTGACACGCAGTCAAGTACGGCCTCTCTGCCTGCGGGGACGGGCTCTAATGCAGGAGCTGGTCAACCGACCTCTGAAACATCTAGTGCCAACATTGGCTCACTTTCGCCGAGTAGCATTGATGTATTGGGAACGTTGCTCAGGTATGCATTTTACTCACTCCACAACCTGTCTGTATTATGTTCCACCCCATCATACTACTTGACTGATTCGTGCGTATTGTGTGCAATGATACTGACTTCTTTTCAATCAGTGTCGCAGCAGCGGCAACGGCCGCTTCTCTCCTCACAGGGACTTCCGAGCCTATCTTTTCTTCTGGACTCGCGCCCTTATCTCAATCACCAAATCAGCCTCCTCAAAGTATGTCAGATAGGCCTCTATCGCCTACACCCACAGGCGACGCTGGGCGGATGCGTCATGTCTGGAGCAGCTTACGTGATCGCCTTGGTCTGCGCACACCTGGAATGGGAGCGCCTGGTGCTGATGAAGGCACAGGCAGACCCAGTCCCCGCGATGCACGCGAGCTTCTGCTTACGGAGATGGCTCGGGCTTTCAATTTGGGTCTTGGTTTAGGGAGACCGCCTGTTCCTGATGTGACCAATGCCAGCGGGCCCGCAGCGCCTGTAGCTGAACCACTCTTCGCCAATGGAGGTGGGACCAGTGATGTTCCCATAATGCCCCCGCCTGGCAGCTTTGAGCGTTTCCTTATCGATCTTCAATCAGATCTAAGGGTTGCGCTTGCGCAAGACAGTGTCCCTGTTGACGCTGACAACGAGGGCGATGATGAAGGTGTGGGTGATGAAAATAACCATGCAGGTGAACGCCATGAGATTGAAGACGTTCCGGACGGCACGAATGACAACGAGTTTTACGACACCGCCGCATCCGACATCGATGATAACATGCCTGAACTCCAAAGCGTTTCTGATGAGGCGTCTACTATCTCGGACGCCCACACTGCCCGGGAGAGCCCAGGCACGAACAATGACAGTCTAGGACATAGCGGTGATCCTGATTTGGAAATTAATAACGCCCTGGTCCATGATGCCACAGCAACCTTGCCTCACATTGCCCACGCTGACACCCTTTCTGGAGAGGCGGGTATAGGCATAGGGTCTCAGGATGCTTCATCCGGTTTGTCAGGGTCTCCATCAGAATCTTCTTTATCATCTCCTTCATCTGGTCCACCAGGTGTGAGTTCTTTCACTGAGTCCTCCGCTGCTGCACAAGAGTCTGCTGAGACAGACATGCCATTCCGAATTCCACGTATCTCGCCTGGTTCTACGTCGCGCACTGAGCACACGCCTATCAACTGGTGGCGATTGTACCGTTTCCCTGCTATCACCGCGCCAGCAAGTCGTAGTACACAGGCGCACACGATTGTACAGCAAGGATCTGCCCCACAACCACTACCACACGTGGACGGTGATGGGGTACAAAATGCAGGTGGTCCCCCAGCCGCTCCGTCTTCCCTTCCCTTTACTCCCTCAGAGATGTCAAATACTACGCACGCAACGTTAGACGCCGACCTGACCGCTGGAGCACAGCCGGGTAACAGTAACGAGCAACGTAATGTCGTCATTCCTGTCATCGTTGTGGGGTTGCAATCAGTGCATGCCGAACGTCAATCACCTATGCCTCCACATCCTCCTCATCACCTTCATCCTCATGTCCATCATCAGCCACCCGATTTTGCAGACGAGCGCCCCACCGAAGGAGATATGACGGATTTAGACTTTGACAGTGAATCTGGGATGTCTCCACCAACCCCAGCCCCTACTGCTCCACCAGAGTTTCCACCCGAGGATACACGACAATCTCGCGGTCGCTCTTGGCAGTCTCGTGCAGCAGATGCCATCAGGAATTTACGTCCTGGTCGCAGGGCCGCTGTGGCAAGACAGACAGCATTAGAGCCCCCAGGGTCCAGAACATTCCTCATTTACGTCATTGGTGGTGAGTTCACCTTTTTTGCCCTGTTTTCAAATATGAACAGTGGTTTCAGGCTACTACCCACCCGATCACCAAATCATCACAGGCGGGAACTTGGATTCGTTCGAGGCATTGTGGTACGTACGCAGTGGGGTTGTGATATCGTGCCATGCTCACTTTCATGCAGGGAACTGGCCGAGTTACTTGGTCAAGTGAAGCCACCCACTGCCTCGAAGGAGGAGATTGACAAGTCCGGGCTTGAAGTTATCAAGGCAAATTCACTTGAGGAGTATGCAAAGGACGGACGTGTCGCTACTAACTGCGTCGACCGGGTATGGAATTATGCCTTACAATGTTCTTCAAGCTTGCTTACCTTGCATATAGTGTCTCATATGTCTTGATGACTATGTGCCGGACGATGACTTACGTGTCTTGAGCTGCAAGCATGCATTCCACCAAGGTTGTGTGGATAAGTGGCTCCAGACAGGAAGGAACAATTGTCCTGCCTGCCGTACGAAGGTAGGTTCATTTAGTAGCAAGCAAGCAGTATCTTACAATCTATTCCAGGGCGTCGACAATGAAACTAGCCCCTCCACTGAATCGTCTGCTTCGAGTTCAACCGCGACACCCCAGCCAGCAGCCGCATGATGGCGTGCATCCTTGATTAGGCAGTATTTCCCTTGCATCATCTTTCCCCTCATCTCGATTGTAACAAACCTTCGCATTTGGTCTGTCTTGCGATTCGTGTAGCAATTTCATCTCCTCATCGCCGTTCTTTCTTCAGTTTATTATAATGCTACTGAGTATCATCGTCCACACAATTTATTCAAATAGCCTGCTGCCACTTGTACTGTACGGCACATAGAAAAGGTCATTCATCACCCTTTGTGCCATCCTCAGTACTAAGGATACAGCTCATGGTGCAGGTGGGTGCCGGGGACACTAAGGGTGCTACTATGCACGCTTTCCAGTAACACCAGCCTCTTTGAGTTTGGCAAGAAGCTCGTCTACATTTGCCACCTGAACGTCATTGTAAGTATTGGAATATACTATGAGGAAATAGAGGATCACCTTGCCACCACCAACGCGCTTTAAAGGTTCTGTGACTTTGATGGTCTCTAGTCTAGGCGTGAGGTCAATTCCAAGTTCCGCAACCGTCAACTTCTCCACAGGTTTCTTCTTAGCTTTCATGATATTGGGCAACGAGGCATACCGGGGTTCTTGGAATAGGCAGAAATTAACCGAGAGTGATGAAACATTGTGAATGAAACGCACCATTAAGCCTGGATTTGAGAGCGTTCGTCAGCCACTGAGACATTCGTGGACACACACAGATGGACTTGCCGAAGATCTGTTGTTATGATAACAGGAAGGTTGCACCTAAGCTCCTCAAGACCTCCATCGATCTCACGAGTGATGTTCGCAACCTTCTGCTCTGGGTCCACCTCGACCCTGCTCGCAAATGTTGCCTGTGACCACCCCATGAGGCCAGCGAGCATTTGTCCAGTTTGTCCAGCATCATCGTCGATAGCTTGCTTGCCCATAATTACTACGTCCACGCCCTCCTTCTGGCGTTCGATGAGGGCCTTCAAAGTCTTCGCGACACCGAGAGGTTCTGGGGCCGGAGCAGATTCCGGTATTTCGACGTGGACAGCAGAGTCGGCACCCATGGCGAGTGCGGTGCGGAGTGTCTCTGCGGACTTTGGTGGACCGATGGTAACAACCTTGATAGATTTTACTGCATCCTTTAGGCGTTCTCGTATCCGAACGGCTTCCTCCACAGCTATAACACACGGTCAGATAACTGTGCCCACGGAATACTAACGGGAAACGTACCGATCTCATCAAACGGATTCTGTAATTTCCCATGTGAGCAGACTGGTTTATGAAATGTGGACTTGCCATACCATGGAATGTTTAACATTGAGGTCGATGCCTGTCTGCTCAGGATTCACGCGAATCTTCACGGCATAGTCTACCGCCCTTCCAAACGCATGTTGAGAGCAGGAAGCACAAAGTTGTAATTCGTGCGCACCTCTTTATAGGGACTAATATGTTGAGCAACCGCACAGCAGAAGGCCTCATCCTCAATCTATACTTGACGCTTGCTGCTGAAAAGTCAAAGTTGATGATCTGTCGGAGCTCGGATTCGGAAATGAAGGCGAGTTTTACGTATTAGGGCTCACTACCCTGTTCGGCCGTACGTGTGGCAGGCTGCAGAATCAGCGTCACTAGCTAGTGTGCGGCTGCCGCATCTTGTTCATCTGCAATTGATTCCTATAGCCTTTCACATGCACCATTGCAAGTGTCCTTCTCATCCACCTTTTAGACTTACACTCTATGACAGTCGCTGACTCACACTTCCGACTAGGGCCGATGTCGTTTCAAGTTCCTCCTTCTTCCTAGCGGCCCTAGCCAGACCTTTATAGCCGAAGGAATACAGTCGCGACTCGTTCTTTCCTATAAATCTCCCTCTCGGAACATATCACAAAGGTCAGAATATGTGACCTTGTTCGTGAGACTGGTGCACACTTAGTAAGTTGATAACAGAATGTACGTACTGTATGGATGAAAAACAGAATTGACTCACGACTTGGATGGTTTGCTCTTCCTATTAGGCTATTATTAGTTCGACTTCACCTCCCACTGCATTGGCCGGGCACCCGATATTCCGTGGCAAGCAGAAATTCAGGATGATTGCGATCCCGGATGTAACACAGTAACCTTCGATAACTTAAGTTAGGCTAGTCGTTCGGAGGCCTTCCTCACAGTGGCTATCTGATAGCCAGAGCGAAGACAAAGTTCTATAGTCATGCCACTCGATCGGCCACGCTTTCCGACACACTGGCACTATAGTTGAGGATATTTTGATCGTCGGCACCAGCAAAACCATGTGCGCTTCTATCGCCCGCTTTATGGCTGAACCATCTATAAAATCATGCACCCTCATACATTCTCAAGCTTCAGCCCCCGCATCGGACAACCTTTCACGCCCATGGCAGAAAGCCAGAGTACGACTTTGTCGCCTACGGAGATCCAGAGTGTGGGATTCGAGGATACAGACACCCAAACGCATGTCTCCAGTTCAAAGTTATCAAATGAACCTATCAAGCTTGATATAGAACATGCAGTGGTCGAGGATGATCCTCGAATATGGTCGAACACGAAGAAGGCGCGTCTTTCCATCTTGATTTTGTCATTAGAGGCTGATGGAGCACACCATACAGAACGTTGTATTGTTCATCATATCTGGAGCATCGATGATCGCGGGTTTGTGCGCGAATATACAAAACCGTGAATTGTTTCCTTAATGTCATTGCAATATCGGCTGAACAGTCAGGGGACAGCCGCCAATGCTCAAATAGAGCAGCAGCTACACACCAGCAGCGGGGACATCAGCCTGAGTTTGTCTCTTTTCATCCTCATTCAAGGCAATTTTCCTGTCATTTGGAGCGCAATTAGCGAGATAAAGGGTCGCAAGGTTTGGATTTCTAAGTGTCTTGAGAGTGTCATTTGTTAATATCGCCGAGCTCAGACCGTGTACCTTTTCTCCGTAGTACTGTTTACACTTGGATCTGCAATCGTGGCCGTATCCAGAACCATTGGTTTGGTGATCGGCATGCGTATTCTCCAAGGTGTAGGGTAGGGCAGTCCCTCCATTCATTAATTCCTTGCTCACATGGAATAGGTCAAGCGCGGTTATCGCTATCGGAGCTGCCACTCTGGCCGACATATACGAGCCACATCAACGAGGAACAATGATGGGTGTCTTCTATTCTGCACCTCTCCTTGGTCCCTCATTGGGGCCAATAATCGGTGGTGCACTCACACAGGGCCTCGGCTGGCGGGCAGTTTTCTGGTTCCTAGTCATCTGGGGAAGTATAATATTTTTGGCATTCCTTTTCTTGTTCAAGGACACTTTCCGGAAGGAAAGGAGTACGACATACCAGAATGTATTGAACAGGAGGCTCCAAGAGCAACAGCCGTCAGAAGCGAAGGACGAGTCGCGAAAGATTTCAGAGAAGGAATTACAAGTGAATGACGAAAGCTTGAACCAGACGAGTCTGAAGGACATTGAAGGACAGCCGACGGTCATACCAGCATCAGCCATCAGAGAAGTAAAGCTGTCTATTTCTGATGTCAACCCTTTCCCTCCATACCTATCGATTATCAGCCGCAAGAACAACTTTGCTATCTTGATAGCATCAGGTGAGTGTCCTCAGTAAATCTTGCTGAAGTTGTTCCAAACAAAGTTTATGCCCTCTTGCGCTAGGTTTGATTTTTGCATTTAGCTTTAGTATTGCATATACATGCGCAAGAACGTTGTCGATGTATTATAATTACGATGCTTTGAAGACCGGCCTCGTCTTGCTTGCCTATGGTATTGGTAAGCGAATCACAAGCAAACTACGAGCATCTCCCTGATGCATCTATCCCAGGCTGTGTAGCCGGCAGCATATTAGGTGGACGTTGGTCCGATCGGACACTTGCTCGGCTAAAGGCAGCGAACGGAGGGATCAGCTTTCCAGAGGTGACCACACTATTTTCAGCTCAACCTCTGTCTCCACGTTTGACGCGAATCCGTGCAGATGCGCCTCGAAAGTACGAAAGTTGCCATGCTGTGGTTACCTCTTTCTGTGATTGGATATGCTTGGGTGTGCCAAGAACGGGTCAACGTCGCTGCAGTGTGTGTGATGCTCTTCCTCGCAGGATTTACATCCATGTAAGTTTCTTTCGTTTTACTGTCTTTTACATACTCTCATCCGCGATAGATGGATCTACACGAGCACGCTGGCATACATCGTCGATGCAAACACTGGTCGCTCATCAACGGCAGTAGCGACCAACAGTTCTTTCCGCGGTCTGTCTGCTTTTGTTGCTGCTGAGATTGCTGTTCCTCTACAAGTGAGTCAACATCATAATAGCTTGCGGACCATGGGATCTGAGGCTGGTTTAGGATAGTATTGGCGACGGTGGTTTGTATACTCTCTGGGCGGGACTGATGGTCATTACTGAATGTATTATCTTAATGGTGTTGTACAAAGGCAGGAAGTGGAGAGAAGCCAGTGCTGAGCGGGAGAAGCAGAAGTTGGGTGGCAAGTAGACGATCATCACGGCTTCCGAAGTCCCGATGGACGATAGATGAGGATAGATGCTAGATTGCTAGAATTAACTGTTTCAGTATAGAATCGAGGCTGCGAGTCACTCGCCGTCGATTAATGTACAACATTCCGGAAGTGATCACTGACTCTTGACTATCATCAAATTCATTAATACAGTAACTGCCAGCGACGGATCCGAGTCCTCATAGCTCGGACTGCCCGTACCGTAGTACGTGTCACGTGTGACAGCGTTGTACTCATCCTCGGGTCGGGCTTGGTCCAATAATGTCAAACTTCCCTAGGATAGACCATCAGGTTATTCCCAAAGCTCACAAACTCAATATTGATCATGAAAGTGAATCATGATCGATCGACATTAATATTCTAACTTCTCAGATTAACCTGGGCACCAATAGTGGACTGGTGTGCGTCCGCAGGCTTCTGCATTGTATATTTAGCTGCACAGGCTTACCTAAGCGTTGCCAAAAGCGGACGAGGCGCTCCTGGCGGGCGAGCTCGGGTGTTGGAAGTTGGAAAGTTTTGTGGATGGTCGGAGTGGGTAGAGCTGTCGATTGTGCGGCTTCCATGAGCTGCCGAAGCTTTTGAGTGGTGCGAGCGTGCTACAGAGAGCTCGGACGAATGACCCGCCACCGTGCGGAGTGCTGCATGAGCGTTGCCGAGCGGGGTTCGAAAGGACCACAAATTTCTCACCTTAGGACCGTCAGTCCGAAGTAGCTGATGCGGCATGCGTGAGATTCGTGCCGTTCTCCGCGAGATTTTGATGCCTCCAGCTCCACTCCTGGAAATTGACGGTCCCAGCTCCGCTCGGCTTGCAGTGTCGGCAGCCACGGCAACCGCTCTGGCAAGAATTTTCGCCACCTCTCACAAACCTCTCAGGACTGCAAATCTCAGACTGCAAAAATCTCCATCAATTGTTCACACGAATCCTCGCTGGTGTGGTGCTACTAGATTGCACAGTTTCATACATACAACAAGAAATAAGCTTAGGAACCAATGAAGCAATAAGTATTATACAGAAGTAAGCGAAAACTTTCATGCCTTGTGGTTTGCGTCTTTCCCCAAAGCATGCACAAGATGGGGCAATGAAAGAAAACTACTTAGTACATGAGGTTTCCAACTGCAGACGGAGTCCCGTCGTTGTTATAGAGGCATGACCCTGTTCCGACAATAGTGACACCAGAAGGGTTATATTCTTGGAAGAGCGCTGGTGAAGTGGCTACGAAGGGGAAGTAAAGCTGAACATATGACGCCCCGTCAAGGAAAGCGAACGCCTGTTGGAAAAAGGTCACCCTACGCGATACATAAGATCATTAATAGGGTGATTAGAGAAGGTACTGCATCGCCGCTTACTGAGCTGCTTGACCACCTGCGGGGTTCTGAAGAGCAAACTCTGTGATAACGAGTTGATAATTCTGGGTGTTTGTTGTTGTGAGATATGGATACCGCATGCGCAAAGGAGACTTACGGGAAATTGACTGTGGGCTGATTCTACATAGCTCTGGAATGCTGCAAAGGTTGTTCTGCATTTCGAAGTTGGAGTGAGGAGAGGAGATGCACCAAACAAGCTGTTGCTACATACCCATACCAGTGCTGTAAATAAAGCTTAATGTCAAACAGAATGGGATTGCATACAATTACGCACCAAGTTGATGTAGTCGAAGTAGCACTGTCCTGCACAAGCGCTGATCATTTGAGAGAGCCAGCTAAGACCCTGTCCAGACGTTACGCTGGAGGTAACAGCAGGGAGAGCCTTCTTGATCGCCTAAGAGCACGGACAAATATGACATAGGTCTTGAGTCAAAAATTGATGCGGTAAGACCTTACCAATGGGTTGATGTATTGAATGTACCAAGAAGCAGCCTGGCTTGGGGTGATGCCATTGATATCGGGTTCGTTTAGCGTAAAGACGGCTGTGATGAAATGGGTCAAGCTAATGTCTATCCAGTAACGAGTGGTGACGAACTAGCCCAGCCTTGTGCTGCTTGACGTGACGCCAGATCTGCGATAGGACTGGATGAGCAGTCGGTGCAACGTTGCATGCCGATGAATCCGAGGCCACCGTTTCCATTGGTGGAAGGCGGAGCGTATGTCTCATAATCGTAGCTATTTACTGTTGGTGAGACTGCGAGCGTAAGTATTTATCTGGCATACATTGCGACAACTTGTCCATCTCCGTTATTGAAAACACCAGGATCGCTGGAAAGAACCAAGTCAGTGAACCTAATGAAGCATGGAATGCGAGCCTATGTACAGTGATCCATCAACTGTTCGATTGTGGTGAGCAAAATGTGCCTGCACTCGTCATTTGAGATGAAACTCACAGTAAGTCCAGCATAGGCCTCGCTTTCCGGCGAGAACGGTGGTGGCGAAGAGTGCTACAACTACGAGTCTGGCGGAGGTCAACATGGTCCAAAATATGTTAGGAAGTGAGAGCTTGGGTTTGTGAGGAAGTGGCACATACCAAGCATATTTATACTTTCATAAGTGGCGGCCAGCATCCTCAGGAAAAGACTGAGATGGTTAGGCACGGCCGCCTGCATTGGCGCATATGCTTTGGCGACAAGGAGCGCACCGGTATATTAGCGCTACGACGGATATGTATCTGAATGGGCATAAGTGGCATGTGGCCTGCTTGAAAAAAGATACCGATGGGGCACCACGGTGATCTCAGCGTATGCTTTACATACAAACTGTAATGATTACTGAGTTGAGACAGGGATAGCGCGGCCGATAGTCACCCATCCGTGTCCTTATTTGATATCGAGACGAGCTCGGATAAATGTCACTGTGGCGGTAACAGTGGGACCATGTGAGGGCGGCCTCTAAGGACGAGTTATGGAGACGTCATCTCGGCAGGCTAGTACAATATTAATAGCAGGGTGTCCGCGTCGCCTACTGTCAACTTGCATAATAAGCAAGACAGAAATTTGGATATACTTACCATATCTTGTTACCAGGTCCTGAATTGACATGACAATAAGTACAGCATGAAGGATGGAGGAATGATGTGGATCGATTCTTATAGATAGACGCCATCATCAGCTGTGCAATGGATAGAAATTGCTACTTTAGTGAGAAATGGAGTCAGCCTGAGGAGGTACCTGTAATGTTGTTATCTCGTCGTGAACCCTATTAAGTTTTTGGTGGCGCAGTCTGAACGAGAAATCTGATGAGCGCGGGCGGGGCGGAACAATCGGTAGTTAGCTGTACGTCGCAGAGAATAGCACTGGACCCATAGCACCTCAAGATCAATATCTATGTCACACAATGTCACGGTCACGGTAGTGAACTAGAGCAAGTTGATCAAGAGGTCTGGCTGAGAAAGTTGCGCAGCGCGATGACTAGAGTACTTAGTGCCGGCATCAGAATTACCAACCTGGGCCTGCAGAAACCTTACATTTGATCAAACGCGGCGGTACTACGTTAAAAGACTCGTGCTCAGCAGCGCTCACCATAGCTAGTACTCAATTTTACTCGGTGATTAGTATCGAACAGGACTTGGTCATGGCAAGTACTCGTGCAACCAGTATGTCGAATCTATGAACAACTACGGTGATCACACAATGATCACGGAGCACTACTGAGAGCCCGGCTTGCAATTGGGCCCAGGTTACTGTAGGCTGCCGCCAGTCGCGTCGCACCGACTCGCACGTCCGGCAAACTTAGACACCGAACCACACATTCCTTTTGGCATATGTTCAAATCTATTTGAATTCTGGACAACCAGGTCATGATAGCCGCGCATCTCAAGCTCAACTCTGTTTCTAGGACGTTGGCTTCATGCCCATTGGCTTCGACAAGTCTCTTTGGTACGTCTCAGATCATATAGTACAACGCTGAAATGAGAACCAAGCTAGAATATATGCAGTACTGTGCGCCAACCAGGACGCCAGGCTGACAGGAATTCGGCATGGCAGCCTCTGGAAGTCACCGATGACGTCGACCACGTACGATGTCCTTTTTCCTGACCTGTGATTGGTCCCCCGCCGCATCGTCGAAACATGATAAATAGCGGTCGTCAGCCAGCATGAACACCAGTGTTCCCTCTTCCCTCTTTCTCTCACATCTCTATCAGAAATTACAATACGTTCTTTATTCACATACTATTTAGCATCATGGTTCAACTAGCTCCTCGCTTCGCCGCCCTCCTCACCTTTTGTTTTCTCGCGTCCGCCACTCCCGTCCTTCCTACCGCTAGTCCATACGTGTCTGTCAGCGCAGGGGTCGACCCTACTCCGGGCCCTAACCGCACTCACGCCAACCACACCGCTAGGGCCGTCGCTATTCTTGTCGCCAACAATACCGCAGTCATCGTTGGGCCTACTCCGAGCCCTCATGGGACTCACGCCAACCACACTTCTAGGGCTGTCGCTGTCACCAACAAACACCCAGTATACGTCATCGAACAACACCCAGGTTCGCAGCCCCACGAACAGGCTCAGGGACAAGATCCAGTATGTCGTCCAAACTTTACTGAAATCGTCATGTTGCTGAATCGATGATGCAGATTACCCCTGGCGTGCAGAACACCCCTAGCGTGCAACATGACGTTGTCGTAGATAAGAATGCCCAAGTCCAGCCCAGTCAGAGTCAAGACAAACCAGTACGTCGCTGCGCCTTGACAAGCACCCATCTTTTCGTTGACTTGATTTCACAGACGCAGTCCAATAGCGCTGCTGCTAAAGCAAGTCCCTCTCAAGGCAAGGGCAAGAGGTACGACGATGGTCAGTACCACCCGAACCCTTCATATGACGATGGCCAGTACCACCCCAACCCTACGTATAACAATGGTCAGTACACTCCTAGCGCCACAGGCACGACTAGTCCTCCCCCGACGAGTAGTCCCCCCCCTACCCCCACCCAGACATATGACGATGGGTTGTACCACCCCAATACATCCTACGACGATGGCCAGTACCATCCCAATACAGCCTACGATGATGGCCAGTACCATAATAACGCCGCTGTTACGAACCCCCTCCCCCTTCCCGACGCAGTCACGACTGTGCTGGGTGTTGTACTCAATATAGTACCTGGCACCGGGACAGCGACCCCGACATCCCAAACGGGCTCCACTGCCCCCGCGACGACGAATTCTCCAACGACAACAGCCTCTTCAACGTCTGCAACGGGGACTGCCACTGCTACCGCCACGTCTGGAACCAGTACCACAACAGCAGCCGACCCCACTGAGACTGCAATGCGTACCGTAGCCGGCACTGGCAAACGCTCGGACGATGGCCACTACCACCCTGATTCGAAGTTTGACGACGGCAGCTACCATCCAAATCCCAAGTTCAACGACGG
>MU179340.1:31877-96338 GCA_016767475.1 Suillus weaverae | reverse complement strand
GGTCAACCTAGACACCTCGCCCCCCCACGACTCACCTTCCCACGTCGATAGTCAATACACTGACATCACCTGGGAGAAAATCACTGACCTAAATGTTGGGTATGCGGAATGCGACGATGTCGAAGCCATTGGCAACCAGCTAGCTAGGATGTGTCCCAACTTGACTCACATCTATCGCGCGGATCCCATAGATATGGATTACGATGATCCTTCCGATCAGAATGAATGGTTTGAAGGGCAATATAGATGGAAAGAGGTCGAGAGTTTTATCACTCAGAAGAGAGTGCAACTGGAACAGAACAATGGTGAGCACGCCTCACACTCACGCAGTCGTGCTCTTACGTGTCCTAGTGTAGGACAATGATATATCAGCAAATTTTTTTGATGCTACACGAACGAACGAACTTTAATTTCCTTGTACAAGACGACTGCCACGTGATTCTGTATATTACTCAACTATTATAATGGTGTTTTACTTATAATGTGGACACGAGTGTGTCAATTGAGCCGACCTATGTATGTGCAATTGTATAACCACCTGAGCCTAACAATTTCACGAGTGGCCCCTATGATTTTATTGTTGCATCATACGACCGAGCTCAAACTTCCGAGACCACAAACACCATCAGAGACAATCACATATGAAAGGCCGTTTGCACGGAGGAGGAAGATTCACAAATGTTTCTGATAAGAATATCTTCTGTCGTCGTTCTTACCTAACCATGTCAAAAACACAAACCTCGCAAAGACACTCTTGAGGGAAATGCAACAGACTATATGGATCCTGCCGCGGCGCAGGTGAACCAATGTCTTATTGGTGGCAGACCAGTTCGAAGGTTTTAATAATAATATTGTTACACTGTCCAAACTGTTGACGAACGCATAAATGTTTCAGGTCAGCAGCTACGCGCAGCGCCTGTTACTCTTGATACTTATCTTGACGAGGACGCGTCGGCTAATACACCTCCTGCGACTCGATTTTCAGACACGCTGGTTGGAGCTACCTCAGCTGAGGTCCACAACGGTCTCGGCCATGCTGGTCAGGGGATGTCAAGCAAGGAATAGAGACATAATGGTCAGCCAGGGCAGAAGTGGCATGGGCAGGAGACGGATCAGTTTGATCAGGGGACTGCAGGGGATAGTTCCAAGAAGTTGGACGGTGCGAGTGAGCGTAGATTTGTTGCCGGAGAGTCTGACCTGAAGGGAGAGTAATCGTCATCAAGCTCTTCTAGAACCTACTGTACATTAGAGCCGATCATCGCAAAGTTCCAGCCTAGATACACAGAATTTGCGTCTACACGAGCGTCTTCGCATTGGATACTGAATTGAACTTGGAAATTAGAGGGTCAACGTTCAACCCTTGACAGCGCAGACAACAAGTATGGAGCATAGTGCATATCGTCACCCACGTTCTGCTGTCTCCGAGTCTGCTCTGTGCTCGCTGGCCATTGCAACGCGAACATGAACATTTGGCATTGTGTGGTCGGGACATCGACTGGCTTTGATCTTCGTAACTCAGTTTACAACGACGCTTCAAGTTGGCGCCCGACAAGTAGGCAAATGACAATCGAGACTCTTCAGCGACAATTGCAACGAGGTTTTACATAATTAGTGCTGCACGTAAGGAAGGATTGTATTAAACCACTCACTGCATGGAGAGGTTTCTTTGCACCACTAAGGTCCATAGGAGTCACAGTTTTGCTACAGAGTCCAAGTCTTACAAACAAACTGGTTTCATTTCCGTCACTACCCTATGGGGCATACTCGCTTTAGCTACCCGAATTCGGATCCGAATGCGCCTGGGCTTGGCATCAAATTGTCGGACATCGGATCATCACGGTAACAGCAGGCCTAAGCAGGCCTACCAAAAATTAAGTATTAGCCACTAGCTAGTACTTCGAAGCGTAGCACTTGCCAGTGAAACATGTGCTTATGAAATGATCTGAGTTGGCAGTCCGCACATGACAGCATATGCCTTTCTACATAATGCCCAATTCTCTGTCTTGTGATCCAAAGCATTCGTTGTCTACGTACGTATACCACTCTTCATTTCTCGGGTATCGGCTGATAGAACCAGGCCCAGGCCTTTAAATACCTCATCAAAAAATTCAGATTCTGTGATTGCGCGGTCACGGGGAAGGTGCCAAATTGATACTCCAATTACCATAAAATGGGGCAGCAAATTTCATCGGATGATAGTGCTCGTACACAAATTTTGTTAGAAGAGACGCCCGGTCAACGGTCTGGCTCTGCCCTGCCAGTGGAATCTATGCTCAACTCTGTCAACCCGAGCGAGCCTGCTTCGTCAGTGGGCTCTCAAATCGCAGCGCACATCCCGAGCCAGATGGTTGGCAAACAATCTTCAACTGAGCCTCGCAAATTCCGGGAAGTTGTCAACATGTTCACTACTCCCCTGACGCTGAGTCTAGTGCTCGAGAACAAGGGTAATGTTGCTCGTGATCATCTTGCATCAGAGCGAACCTATCTTGCCTACGTTCGCACTAGTCTCGCATGCGCAAGTGCTGGAGTAGGTGAGATTGTGACTTATGTATCTCTGCCCATGACAATCGCTTACAAGTAGAGGCGAATCAACAGCCCTCGTACAGCTGTTCACGCTTTCCAGTTCCACAAACGCAAATATCGATGGTCAAGGTGGGATTGACCCACAACGTTTTGCTCGACCACTTGGCGCCACGGTGGTGCTTTTGGGTTTGTTCATCCTGGTTTATGGCGAGTCCTATAATTGAACTGGTGCCTCACACATTCTCATAAGTCGTAGGCCTCGTACGCTACTTCATGACCCAGGCAGCCCTCGTACGAGGTTTCTTTCCGGTGGCACGCAATTCCATTGCTGCCGTGGCATTTGCCCTTGGGGCCGTCATTAGCATCGTTTTTGGGGTGTTAGTTGCTGGAACTCGAGGCTAGAGTCCTCCTATATCTTGTTCACACCTGGTCTGTCGCGCACATGAAGTCTACCACCCGAAGGGATATCACATTCGGCAGAACTTGAAGAATTTGTCGCTGCACCCAGTTCTGCCACCCGGGATTTGGGAGGCCTGGCTGGTTAAGAAGAATACAACCTTCTCGTTGTAGGTTAATATCCCGCAGTGGTGATATATCTAGAACTGGTTGCATACTGACAGTGAAAACCCTACCACGCATTTAGACATCCGATTTTGTAATCACTGTTACTTGGTGATGTCATCTGGATCCGAGCCTTACGCGCCAGACTGAACTCCAATTGGACTCCAAATATTATTGAGTTCTACCTGCATCTGCCTCAACATGAAACACTTGGTTTCAAGCCGCAGCGTCAGATTTTTATGAATACAACCTTTAGATCTGTGCCCTGCATCCCATCATTCCACCAATGCCAAAATCAGTTCTCTCCTCGATCTCTGATACCGTCACTCTTCTTCTAAATACCCCAATTGTTCCTCCGCTGTCCAAACGAACAAAGGACGTCGCGCTCACCGAGTTGCCTCGTTCGACTCCTCGACGACGCGCGGAAGCACTGGAGTTGGAGAGATCTCGTAGCGTAGATTTGGCGGCTGGAGATATGTGTCTACAGGTGGGCAAATTTAGGATGGCTCTGTCTCTGAGTTATCGTTATCTAACAGCCTCGGCAGAGGATGTCAGACGAAAGCGGACGTACAAGTACCCATAGTCACGGAAGTAGTGATCAGTCTGTGAGAGACGGCCTGCCTACTGGGATGGTGGAGCCAGTCGTACATCAGTTGTCCAGGCGGTCATCGTATATACAGGCAAGTATGACTTATATATACACTCAAATTCCTCAGTTTTGACCATGCGTAATCAGGAGGAATTAGAGCCCGACCTACATCTAGCACTGGATGCTGAACGTGCAATGAGCCGGGCAGAGACGTAGTTCATATTTGCAGGTTGTAACACCAAGTTGGTTGTATGATCCCCAAGGGTGACTGGAACTAATGGAACTGCTAGTCCAGTCGAATGGTTTTATCGATTTTAGCTATTCAGCTCTTATAATACAAACAGCAAACTCCTATCATTATCAACGCAAGTCTTCAGGCGTGAAGAATGTAACGCGTATCACTTCTTGAACACCCTCAAGAGTACCAACCTCGTTGTGAGAACCAGTGGAAGTTTTGAGCAGGGTGATTCGTTCCCCAGAACCATCGAACTGATCCATAAACCCGAAGTTGGGGATGACAGTACGGGTCAGTAAGGACTTTCGTGTTTCCCTTCGCGTGACCAGTTGAGCATGGTACTCGTTCCACTGCTGTGTTGACCACGACTCTTGGCTTGCTGGCGGAGAGTAGACGGGAGGGAGATATGGTTCCAGGAGAGCATCAAAGAGAGCGTCGGAGTGGGTGTGTGAGACATCCCAATCATCCTCCGCGTGCAGTATCAATATTGGTACCTTGAGTTTCTGGACGTAAATTGGTGAGGTACTAGATAACCTAGGAACAGGACATTTACATACCGATATTACCGACAAAGTGTCAAACTTGTGGACGAGAAAACTCTTGTAAATATCTGAGACGCACAAAGTCAGCGTATGTCGGTGTTTGGGGATATTTACCAGACTTACTAGCGGCTCGAGGTATCATGTTAATGGGTAACATGACAGGAAATACACCGAAAATGTTATAGGTATCTACCAGAGTATAGAGCGAGGAGAAAGGAGACATAAGGACAGTCCCTCTGAACTTGACGCCGTCTTCGGAGAGGCCGACAGAGAGCCTGGACGCCACTGCAGTTCCCAAGCTGTGACCGACTATAAGGACATCTTGCGGTGAAGCACCTTGCGCGATCAGCCAATCCCATGCAGCTCTTGCATCTAGTGACAAGCCGTCCTCTGTGGGTGTACCTGAGCTATCCCCGAATCCACGATAATCTATTGCTAGGACATTTACGTCCAGACGCGAGGTAAACCCAGAATATAGGCGAACGCGCATGCTTAGAGCCCGCGTGGCAGCATTGCCGTGGAAAAAGAGCATAGTTGGACGCTGTGCCACGGCCTCTGGAATGTACAATTTTGCGGCAGATGGAGGCGGGGGAAAGGACAAGTCATGGTATGTGGTATCTGAGAGAATGAACCATGCGCCGAGAGTGTGATTGTCTGCGGTCTGAATCTTGATGTTCGCCGTTTTCCCAGCTAACGTATCCACAATCAATCTGATGATTCGAAAGAAATAGACACGATGAAGTAAAACGTACGTGCAAGACCATGCCTTTCCGGTGCATCAAAATGTGCGTTCCAAGGTAGCTTCAATGCGTTCATATACAGAATGCTTAATTACGGAGTTCTACATGCGCAGTCGTAAAGAATGAATGATTGGACTTACTGGGACTGGAACCAGGGCACTGCTAGAAGGATGACTGCCCCCAGGTAGAGAAATCCGAGGATCGCAAAAACCCTTCTAACCCGTGCAAACAAACCATCGTTGTCTGGTTGGATGGACATAGAGAAGTACTGCTGGTACCGTGACGGCAACGCAGTAACCGTTTAGTTGAGAACTTTATTATCTAATACATCCTACTTATCCATAAACCAAATTCATTCGTGCGGAGCTCAGATAAGCAAGCAGAGGCCGCTTCCCGTAGCCTACTTATCTGTCGGAAGTATTCACTATGTGTGTTTTTACTTCCACCCTTGTGCGCTGCTTCGCTCCATCATCTTCTGTGCAAACTCCTCCGACTCGCCGAGGACGATTCACTTCTCGGTTCATGTAGAGCTCCTCAACAGAACTTTGGGGCGGTTGGACTGGTATATGTGCCCATGCACACTCACAGCCCAATATCAATGCCCTCAAAACCTTGAACAGTGTATTTTCTTTCTACTCCACGATAATTCCTAGTCAGAGTCTCTCTGCCATTGAAAACAAATTGCAGGTTGTAGGGCGGGTTATGCAATATCTAAAATATCCTTCAGTGAGAAAGCATGGAGCATAATGTGTGCACAGTCATGATGCAGCGTCACGACCACAGAAGTGGATATCCACCTCACCCCAAAATCTGCACATGCCCATTCAGTCGTGGAAACATTAATTCAGGGACATCAACGAACCCTAGCTTAGGATTTTACAACCTGGGACCCGTCCGCCCCACGATGACTACTTTGTAATGCGTTGTCACAGCCTAGGACAGCATGGACTTGGACTGCGGCCATTATCCTACTGTGCAAGCTTCTCCGTCCCCTTATGGTCCATTTAGCTACTCGCTATCTGTGTATTCTGGTTATGGGTTAGTTCTCTTCTCTTCTGTGATCATACCGGTCACACCGTTGATTTCTTTCACAACTGCCCCTTGTGGAATCTGGACCCGTTCAAGGACTCTTTCAAGTGATCTGCGCTGGTCTCTGGGCAAGCAAACGCAGCAAAACAAGCAGCTACTACTTCATTAATATTGCTTATGGGGTTGATCATGGTGTTCCAGATATCGGTCCGATATCATCTACTTCTTCGGATCCGCGGTTTGATACAGCTGTAGGCATTCCTACGATCCACTTCATCTTCACTGGAGGGCCAAGGAGGGTCTACAGATCCAGGTCTCGGTACAATTGCTGGATTGTGTCACTGTGAATCTGTTGCATGCCCAACACGCGCTGCATCTCATACTAATCCGTTGGCTCCCGAGGATGAATTTAATCCAGAATTTCTATCGAAGATAAATGCTCAGCTGAGAGATCATCAAATGCAGGGAGATGCAAAGAAGTAATTCTTCGGATTTTGTGTTCCTCGACAAGATGTCTGATTTACCTACGTGCAGTGGTAATTATAGGGCATGGACTCGGAAGTGTGCGAATGGTCAAACGGGAATCGCGGCAACTTCACGACGGCCATCCAGAGTCCAGACGAGTATACTTGGAATGTAGAATGCAACGCATCTCATTGCACCGAATAGCACTGATAATGTAACTGTCTGTGAGGAAATGTCTCACCACTGTTCTGCTTGCTGCGATGATTTCTCCTGAACTGCAGACTTTGGCTTATCGTGATAGTGTTCTCCACTTGGCGGTCATGATGTCCCAGAAGGCCTCGAAGTCAGCGTTCGCAGCCCACTCGATTCTGGAGTGCCTTGTCGAAACCCTGACGCGCGAGTGATGGACCTCGTGGACTATTCCTCTCGAAGGTTCAGAAAAAAACGCGAATTTGGATCGGCGAGCGGTTCTTTCCGCGCAGATGTCCGACCAGGAAGTTATTAAGAGGTAGGGCATCTGAGATCCCTGTTTGATCTCGATGGCGAATTCCAGTAATGACCGCGCATACGTGCTGGGGTTGGAGAAGTACTACTACGAGGAGGTTGGATGAGGTGAGAGTCGACCACAGCCAAGATCTTCCTACACTATAATATGTCCGCGTCCCATTCAGTTGATCGCAGATCCGGTCGTCGTGCCGGTGCCACGTATTAGTACGTAGTGGAGTGTAATCCGTTCCACTCCGATATGAATTTTTTTGTTCCATTCAGTACTTCGACTTAACACTTAACACTTGTGTCTGAGTACATATAATTCATGGATTCCCTAATTTCTCAAGCGTCCAGCGCTCAGCAGTTCCTGTTTCTACCTATTTGACCAACAATCAAATTCCCGTCAAAGTTCGGCCTATGGACAAACAAGCAAGAGAATCGCCTGGATCGAGTACCCTTCTGCAAGATGCTGCTACAACTCCTCGTCAAACTCCTTCCTTCATTCGTAAACTTGGGGCCGGGATCATATCAGACGTCCGCGCTCGCACTCCTTGGTATTTTAGTGACTGGACAGATGCATGGAATTATCGAGTCATTCCCGCAACCGCCCTCATTTTCTTTGCAAAGTATGTCAATGAACTCTAGCATGATCTGCTCTCACACATCGGCGGCGTATAGTGTTCTACCTGGCATAGCATTTTCGCTAGACCTAATAGAGACGACCCAGCAATACGCAGTTACTGAGGTCCTTATATCCTCCTTCATGGCTGCATTTGTGTTTTCCGTATTCGGCGCGCAGCCGCTTACAATCGCGGGCGTTACTGGTATGCAAATTTCAGCGTCTATCACGATGTGACGATGTCCCGTAGCGTCTCGGGCTATTCATAGTTGACTATCTAGGACCAATCACGATTTTTAACAAGACAATATATGACATCATCAAAAAGCAGTCCGATGCACCAAATTATCTGCATTTTGTAGGTTGGGTCTACTTTTGGGCTGCAATCATCCATTGGGTAACGGCCATTTTGAACTGTGGGTAACCTTTTCTCTTCAACGACTTACCTTTTTAAAGTTGATTTTGGCTCTCAAGGGTGTAATTTTCTGAAATATGTTACTCTGTTCTCTTGCGACACGTTTGGCTTCTACGTCTCCTGGGTGTACCTCCAATATGGAGTACAAGTGATCACTCGACAATTCAGTGGGGATTTCGAAGGCGCTTTGGTGGGCATCACCCTTGCCCTCCTGATGCTTGTAACGTCATTCTTGTTCCAACGCCTTTCGGAGACCACGTTGTTCCATCGTCATATCCGTCGTTTTCTCTCGGATTATGGAATGCCCATTTCCCTTATTGTGGCTTCAGGCATGGCATACTGGGGCCGTTTTAATACTTCTCATCCTACCACGTTACCAGTAGGCGGCGCGTTCCAGGCTGCCAATGGAAGAGCGTGGCTTGTCAAATTCTGGGAGCTAGATGGGAAATGGGTCGGTATCGCGCTTCCCTTTGGCATGATCCTTTGGATCCTATTTTTCTTTGATCACAATGTCTCGGTACGTCCCACTACTTGCATAACGACATTCAGGCTCATTGCTCGATAGTCCCTGATAGCTCAGGGTTCACAGTTTCCTTTGCGGAAGCCACCCGGTTTCCACTACGACTTCTTCCTTCTCGGTATCACAACATTCATAGCAGGTCTCATTGGGGTGCCTGCACCCAATGGACTCATACCCCAAGCACCTATTCATACCACCTCGTTGCTCGTTATGGGAAAATCTTCCCAGAAAGATATAGATGAAGAAGTGCAGATCACCAGACCATCCTCGCTATCTGGCAATGATTCCAACGGTGCAGTCATAAAAATAGAAAAGTCATTTGACTATTCCGCCAGTCGGCGAGAAGCCCCTATCGCCGTTGTTGAACAACGAGTTTCCAATCTCGCCCAAGGCTCACTGTGCCTTGTCTTGCTTACCGGTCCGTTTCTGCATATACTGGGTCTCGTCCCAAGAGGCGTGCTGGCTGGCCTATTGTAAGGGTTATCCACTGTCATTTGATTCCGCTGATCATAGCGTAGCTGGTTCATGGGCCTGGATGCTCTCAAGGGCAACGGAATCACCGTCAAACTCCTGTACCTCATACGCGACAAGACCCTCACCTCACCTGATGACCCACTGCATAAAGTCAGGAAATCCCGACTATTGATGTTTGTGGCTATTCAACTTGTGGCCTTCGGAGCGACATTCGTGGTCACTCAGTCCATTGGTATTTCGTTTGTCATCTATCGGTTGCGATTTTGCTTAATTTTGGAGCAGCTGCTATCGGCTTTCCGATCATAATTTTACTTCTTGTCCCTCTTCGAATCTACGTAATTCCGCGGCTCCCCTTCACGCAGGAGGAACTTTCGATCCTCGATGGCCCCACAGCTTCTCCATTTGTGAGTTCGTTGCTCTTATGCCCGCTCGAAAGCTCATGTGCTCTACGCAGACGATGGAATCTGTTGGAGGGTCTCTACATACGCCTTGACCGTTCTCTAACTGCTCATTCTCTAGCTGTCCATTGCTCTCGTGTTTAATGCTGAAGTACTATATTGCTTTCCAACGAATTTCCGTTTATTGTAATCATAGTGACATTACTCTATATGTGCAGACAGTATGTACAGTATGCGTTCATTATATCGTCTAGATGTATATAAGATACGTCCTCGTTCCGTATCGGTTAAGGCATTAGAGCAATGAACGGGGTAACGAGTAGATAGTATAGTAGTACCTGCGAAAGCATCTCTTTGGGCCTTTTAATGTGTACAAGCCTAGAGTGATCTAGCAAGACCTATATTGGGCCGAAAATCAGCCTGACGAGTCTGTAAGCGAAAGTGTTTCGAAGGTGATGTAAGTATATGTACGTGTGAATGTTTCGTGGAGTTTTCTTCATATTTGTATCACACTATCAATCCGGGCCATGTGTAACCAGTTAGAGGGACGCCGACAAAACCGATACTTATGGGCTGCAACAGGTTGCAAAAGAAGTAAGTTCAGCTCGCACAACCCAGTGACTAACAATTTGGAGGGGGAACTAGCGCTCATGCCGTACTACATCGCGCACTGTCGAAAAAAAGCATCACCCATTCTTAACTACTGCAAGTTAGGGGCATGCCCATGGTGGCACTGTATCGCATCCGGTTTGCCGTCAAGACTACACGATTGTCAGATTTTGACGCATGGACTTGCGTCCTAGAGGGACCTGGATGCAAATAGTAACGTCATCTGAACGTTAACACGATGCGAATTCGAAGTTATGATTGTTATCAGGATGGCTTAAATTGCAGACCAGTGCCACTACTCTGCTCCCTGGCACTCTTCTTTCCTGATCCATTGGCAGTGGCAGTTGCCCTTCCTAGTCCTTCAAGTGCGACGCAATAATCGGTATACGGTCATCATGTTACAAGATACTAACAGCCAACTGTTGGGCGTCGTGTTACTCGTTCGTCACGGTGATCGACAAGGATTTTATCAAGACCCTCAAACCTATACTGCAACTGCTACGCAGATCACTCCCTTGGGCAATGTACGTCAGTAATGCTGGGCCATGTGTACTCTCATCGACTTCTTGTAGCAACAAGAGTTTATGCTCGGTAGCTACCTACGTTCATTATACTTGAATCAGTCATCGCCTTTGTACATCGCCGGCATGAGCACAGGGGTGTTCAATCCGTCCCAGGTGTACATTCAAGCAGACCTTGGAGGCGAAGATGGAGTCATTTATGACTCCTGTGTATCATTAACGCAGGGACTTTGGCCTGCCACACTCTCAAATAATATCACCCTTGCTAATGGGTCGACGATCACGGCTCCCCTCGGAGGGTATCAGGTATGTGTTGCTTGTGATGTGAGTCTCGCGTCCCCTGACTGACCTGCTGCAAAGTATGTACCTAGTAAGTTCTTGCAGATACCTCAACAAGCGCCCAGTGCTCACACAGGATAGTCGAGTCTGTGGATCCCAACTTGAGTGTATCATTGGAAGGTTTCACTAGTTGCAACGTTCGTCAAAAAATCCTTTTAAATTATTTCATAATCATGATATTTTCAGACCTTCAACACGCATACATCAACGTTTTACAATTCATCCACCTTTCAAGAGATGGCTGCACAAAGCGCATCTTTCTTGGACTCTCTGCCTCCTTATCTGAATGGAAGATCGGTCCAGCTGCAGAATATGGTATGTTGCAAGCTGGTTATATTTCGTCTGTGTTCTGACTCTAATTGTTGTAGTGGAATGTACGCTTACCTGCTCTTGATGCAGCGACAGGCTGAACTCCCCAGCAGATATACGACTTTATGAACGTGAATAATATCCACAATGCCACCTTTTCCCATGCTCTTCCACCCGCATACCTAGCGCAAGCGCAAACTTTAGCTAATTGGCACGAGTACAACGTCTTTAGCGACCGGAACATTGGAGGCGTCGGGAACAGTACGTCTAGTCTTGGAGAAAATATTTGCTAATTTGCGACATTCGTCCCTAGTTGCCGGTTTGACTCTTTTGCCATCGATTCTCAATGGATTTGCCGACATCGCAAATTCTACAAACCCTGTGAAGCTATCTATTACCGCCATTGCATATAAACCTTTCATCTCCCTCTTTAATATGACAGGCGTGGCTAGTGCAAACCCGAGTCTTGCAGGCATCGGTCAGTTTACCTGTTCTATGTTCGTCGTGAGCTTGACTGACACGCAGCCAGTTGACTATGCTGCTGCCGTTGCTTTGGAACTGCGTCAACCCTCTGGGGGTGGTGAACCTGTCATTCGTTTCAACTTCAAAAACGGAAGTGACGCAACCTTCGTGACATACAACTTCCTCAACCGCACAGGAGATGTCCCGTTATCTGCTTTCATTGATGCTATGGCTGTGAGTTGAGGTGGTTGCTCTAGACTTGCCTTGTATTGATTATATTTCCGCCAGCCTGTCGCGGTGAACACCACAGCAGCTTGGTGCAATGTTTGTGCCAACACCCGAGACAGGGGTTGCGCTGCTCTTGCTCTTGCGACAGATCAAGGAGAAGCCGCTGCTCAACCCAAAATCAGTCCAGCTGGAGCCGGCGTCCTTGGCGCGGGTTTGACTCTTGCAGTTGTTGCATTGATGGGCATCACCCTGGCTTTCCTCGGACTATTGACGATTGGTAGATTTGGGAGGCGGCGGTCAAGGCATCCTGGCGCAGTATGTGATCTCTTTTCACGTTTGCTCGGATTGGATTTTAATGTAAATGTCAGTTTGAACTCAAAGACGGTGAAAGTATATGATTCGGCCATGCGAAGATGAAGATGCTGAGGAGTCTAGGAAGCTAATAACGAATGCAGCTGTAGGTCGTGAAGATGTCGTATAATTGTGGAATTGTAGTACAATGCGTGTTGTGTCCATACTTATGCTACAGATGCAAATTCTATGACCAAATCCCTTACCTCCAATAGTTGTCTTCGTCACTCGGATTGTCGTACCGAAGATCGTCTTTCCCTTCAGAGCTTTCATGAAACATATCTATTGGCAGATCTCAGACTAACTTTCGAATGAGGCTACGGAAAACGTACCACTCCCCTCGCTGTCATCCGAATCATCCTCATCTGGATAGTCATTCTTGTAATATTCCTCGGCTGAAATATCGCGTCAACATGAAGGATTTAATGCCAAACCACGAATATACCATTTGAGTCTTCGTCAGCATTATCTTCCTCCTCGGACTCCGAGTCACTAGAGTAAGGATCATCCAGTGAGGGAGGAAGGCCTTCACTACAAGCGCAACAACATTCCAGCCAAGGATTTCATCGCGCATGAAGCCAGGCAACTTACAGCGTCCCGATATTAGCAACTGAATTCCATTCGCTGAGTGTGCAAGGGCGCCTGTAGAACACGTCCCAAACGTAGTCCTCCACTGGGGGAGCAGCTGAGAGAACTTGCGAGGGCTCGTCATTCACTGGAAGGCATGGGTGTGAGCATGCAAGACATCAAGAGAAGGGAAGCTTACTGCGCAAGTAATTTTGTAGCATGGGTAAGAATTTCGCCATGTCGGAATCAAAGACGGGAGACGTAGGCTTCTTATCAGCTGGAACAGCATCATACATCCTGAAATCACTTTGAGATTGAACATCTTTCGCAGATATGACCTTTGGACTACCCCAGATTAGACAAGTATCTGGCAACATCATGAGAAGACTCACGGACTGGTAGCAAACTTGGTGTTCTCAGTAGATCCGCGTGTAGGAACGATTGTGTAGCGTTTTCCTTCATCAGCTAATTGCCGTTGGCGTTGTGCCCCAGACAGATTCGTGACATCCGCAGGCATCGTGGGCTGCATGTTATTTTCATCAGGGCTTTGCGACAATTTCGAGATTTGGTTCTGCGGGGATAATAGAACTCCTATGAGATGCGAACGCGACGAGTGTTGAAGGTAACTCGCCTGTAGCGTCTCCTGCAGTTGCTTATCCTCCCAGACGGTCTCTTCGACAGTTTGAACAAACTGAAAAACATCACAACCACCTTTCGACTTCTTTCTGCGAACCCGAGACTCGACGACTAATGTCACGGTAAGAACTTGACCTCGCGAACGGGTGAGACGAGCAACACACCAAGCGCGTCGAGTGGTTCATCCGTGCGTTTGCGCTTGATGCGCACGATCGTATATGGGTGGTTCTTTGACTGAGCATCCATGGTGGTTCTAATGAATGGAGGCTTGGTACCGTACGCTGAAGCGGCAACACAAGGTGTTTTATGAAGCTTTGAAGGAAGTTGGAGTAATCCTATCCAGTGAGTACAACATCGCAATAGGCAAGCAAGCGTGCGCGTGAATAAATCTAAATCACATTATGTAATACTAGTAAATATTGTCGAGTCCAAGGGATTTCATGCTACTTCAAAGTTCATGCACATGTATGACAGAAGAGTTCAACCCACATGCGCCATAATGAAGCTTGAAGCTTAAGTATCGCTGTCGCAAAATAAATAGTCGAGGATAATTTACAAAGACTCGCAGGCTGCAGATGAAGCACTACAGTCTACTAAGTACTGTCACAGATTTGCAGAAGACCGGTGCAGTAATCCTTTGCGATATGACATGGACAAACCACCGCCCTATGCAGCCGAAGAGGAGTAATACTAGTAACATTGCGGTAGTACACGTCCCAGGAGAGTCAGGTAACCTAGCTGTGAATCCGCCCAGTCTGGATAGATTGCCCACCCGGCACCTCGAAATAAATTCAAAGGTGGCATAGTTAACCCTACGATACGGTACACTTAAGGCGGCTGCTTACACAGTTCTTTATAGCATTTGCTTATCACCTCCTCACCCATCATGTTGCAATTCTTTCAAGCATTCTTTTATTGCCCCTCACTCATCATCGCCCACTGCACCTTGTGTGCCGGGTTCACCGGCAGTTCGCCAAGCGCCTAAGATAAGGTCCACGACGTCGTCGACATTTTGGTCGTTCTTTATGCTCGTGAAAATAGTTGGGCCGTCTCCACGCATGAGTTTCGAATCACGTCTCATCACATCAAGAGATGCGCCAACATATTGCGCAATGTCGATCTTGAACCTCCGCAGTAAGGAGGTATGATGTTTGAATAAATTTTCGACTAACCTTGTTTATTACCAGAAGGTCAGACTGCGAAATTCCTGGTCCGCCTTTACGGGGAATCTTGTCTCCTCCCTGGAAATGCACATGAGACAGAACTTCATCGAGGGTCTGACGGACATACCGCCACGTCTATGACATATATGATGTAGTCAGCTAATTCCCGGGAATAATTGGCAGCTAAGTTATCCCCTCCGCTTTCCACAAAAAGGAGTTGGCAGCCAAATTTCGCTTGAAGTGTCTCCAAAGCACCCATGTTCGCACTGATATCCTCGCGAATCGCCGCATGAGGACAACCACCGGTCTCAATGGCTAGAATACGAGGCGTCGGGAGTGCCTTATTTTTGATAAGGAATTCCTGGTCTTCGCGAGTGAAGATGTCGTTCGTCACAGTAGCTAAGTATATTGAGGTTTCACAGAATGCAAATCATGTTATATTTTCTCACCGATGTTATATTTACTACGAAGCTTCTTGCATAACGCAAGGGTCAAGGCTGTTTTACCGGAACCAACAGGTCTGTATGAGGTGATCGTTGTGGTGCATAGGTATCTAAGCTTGTCGACTTACCCGCCAATTCCGACGGTAAAGCCTCTTTCGTGGAAGTTTCGTAAAGAGTAGTCGGGAAGGTCCCGCTCTGAGAATTTGCCTGCAAGAAAGTGAATGTAACAAGATTACTGGCATTGATCACATGCTCAGCGCTCAGCGCTGAGTCAATGACGAAACCGACCTGGGTGATCTAGGTGCTCGTGTGTATGTCCGTGCTCGCCATGATCGTGAGTGTGAGGCACATCGCCAGGCTCGTGCGAGTGAGCTTGACTTGACTGGCTTAGATTGTTGATGAATTGAACACTCATAATCGATGTTAAACTAGTGACCGGCGTGATCAGCGCTCAGTAGATCATGATTAGCGGAGTCTGCCGGCGGATGCTGTAGCCGACCCTGGCACTGAGCCTTGATCATCCGAGTTGCACTTGCGAAAGCGGTTCTGTATAACCTCAAAAACATCACCATCTCGTGGATGAAGCGCGCATCACAGGCCCTGGTAGCTTACCCTGGCTCCGAAGACGAAGCTCCAGCTGGCGCTCCAGAGAGAAAGAAGAAGTTGACCATTTCATCATCTCTCTGCATACCGTGACTGCTCACTGCCCGTGACGCACAGGAAACTGCCGTCCCTTGCATCATCCTTGATCGTACCAGTACCCCTCGATGACCCTGCTCTTCATCAAGGACGAGTTCGTGCAACCCCACACGTAGAGGGCCAATATGCCGCATATGTTTACATTCCCCTCGTCGTGCACCCTGGAACTGCGTTGTACTCGTTGGTCGATGAAGTGCTTGATGTCACCAAGGAAATGGTCCCAGCCGCTCATGCAATAGGGGAAATTGTCTCATATAGTAGGCATAGTGGTGGCTTGGTAGTCAATAGCTCTCGCAGGGCGCGGGAGCTGCACTTATCATTGACTCGACTAATATATCTTCGCGCCCACCAAAGAGAAGAATTCAAACAAGCCATAAAGCTGATTGCTTCTCGCCAAACCCCGTACGCTACAATTCATTGCATTCTTGTGGTCTCTTACTGTTGTATGAAGTTTTCAGGCCTCATTTGCAACGTTTTCGGAACTTACAAACGATGAACGAACGAGGGCGTTCCTTTCCCTCGAGGTAGGAGCCGGTCATAATGAAGTTCGTCCCAATGACATCAGTCTGATTCCAAACTGACTTATTGTAGCTGAGGGATTTGCTATCTGCACTGTCCCCAACCCTTCAGTCCCTGCGTCAACGAGATTTTTACAGCCAACCACGGTTCCACGTTTCAATAGCATGGGCTCTTCTGGGCCCCGACACATCAGTGAACGGAGACGCCGATACAACAAGACATCCTCTTGCTTACGAAGGGGTTATAGCAGTGGAAGGCACATCGGACGATGACTTGACCAGCGATGGGAGCATCGGGGAATCTAATAAGGAATTTCAGTCCGAGTGTTTTCCGCGTATTCCGCACTTTCCATCTGAGCTAATCCCGACGCTAAACCAACGATTTGGTGCTAGAGTCTCATCCGCCCACATCGGAGGGTTCGGCGCGGACACCATTGTAGTGAAGATCGGAAAGGACATCTTTTCATGGCCATTTCAAGGGTCTCTCGTCAATCCATAGCATACGTTCAACTGTGATGTACAGAAAAGACTGGAAGTGTCTTCTGACTGGCTCAAGCAATGTTAAATCGTATTGGGCCATTCACGAGGCTTGATAACAATAGCTACGTTCCTTCCACTTCCGGTTGCCTGGTCAAACAGGTTTACCAGGCCAACGTCCATTGCGCTTGATTCCTGTGCTTTACTACTCTGATTCAATTCTTCTCGAATCCATTCATGCCTATCAAGGAGGATGAGGGATTCTATCAGAGGTCCCATGATGCACCTTAACACGTGCAATACTGACAAAGCACTTTCTAGCTGCCTTCGTCTGCGCTCGTCATGAATATAAACGGGAAGCTGTGTTGCGATCTGGTCAAGTCGGACGCCAGTCTTCGAAGTCGCACGATCCAAAAATATTTCCCAGTCTTTGTACGCAGCGTCAGGGAGCTTTCCTAACCGCCTATTTTCTGGTGTCTGGCCTGCGTTATGGAGCCCTTCGACATGACATGATGAAGAGGTTGCAGTGTGATTCGCGGGGGCTTCTCTTGCACTTATTATTTCAAGCACAGGCTGAAGGAGGGCTCGAAAAATGACCTTGCGTATTGCCAGAGATGTTTCCCGGGCAGACGTTTCATTGCGGAGCCATTGAGATGGCATCTGCGCGGCCAGATGGCGAGAGGCAAGGGGAAGTGTTGCTACTGGGGTTCGCTCGCGGAGCGACCGTGACAACGGAAAATCTACCAGTGCAATTGTAGCAAACCTCGCCTAAACCAGCCATAAAAACCAATGCTCACCCTCAAGCGCCATCAAGTTGTAACAGCATCCCACTACGACGAGTGCCTGCGCCGTCCAAATGCGAACACCAGGGGCTGAGGGTCTACGGTGATTAGACAAGAACGCGCGAAGGACATCAGGCGTGAGCGGTCCGCAGGCGTGAAGGGCAACCATCATCACGGGGACCGGCTTCTCCTCAGCTGTGCGTCGCTCAGTCCTATCGACAAGTAGATCTCCGATCATACTAGTACAACCAGCGATTTGGTTGTCTTCACCGGAGAAAAGCCAATCATGAATTGACGATTCAAGTGTGCTGGGATTGATGCAGATGGTCTGGTGGGTAAGAGAACCCACACGGCTGTGTATTGTGTTTTTGCTGGCAGTGGGCACGTGTGATTGGAAAAGGGGATCGTTGTAGTGATGGTTTGAGTCGGGCACGCTCTGGGCGTCCTTGGCCCTTTTAAGCTGCTTCTGCCTTCTTGTCGCTTCTTTTGCTTTCCAGCGTTCAGCCCCAGAGGTTTGGATTTCATTGGAATCAAGAGCTAGCACATGGAGACCCAAATTTTGAAGCGCACGAGACAAGTATCCCTGAAAAGAAAACCATTGATTATTGGGCAACGCATTCCTGTAACTTTTAAGGTGCAAAAATTACTAACTTGTCCTGAACCTATATCAACAACATGATGTGGTGTATCCGCAGAACTTGAGCATAAAAGTCGGTCGATATATTCTGACATCCTGGAGACCTCATGCTCTTTCTTTGGTGACATGCCATACGATCGATGAGCATTCCCTGGACATACAAAGCATTAAGATGAGCCAACAAGTTAGGAAGCTGTGCAGGGCGCCTGGTATGTCTCTGAAATGTGACTAACCCGACTCGGAGGTGCCCCCGATAGTAACAGGATCTCTACTCAACTGGATGCGGACAACTTCATCGATGAGTACTTTCAAATCGGGTGGGATCTATCACAAGATGAGCATGCTGTCTGCACGCGCCGATCACCATAAGGCAGGCCCACTGAAGATTTATTACTCGGAACTTGGTTCCCCGTCCGCTGGTCATCGGGCGTCGCAGAATAGTAATGGAGAATCGACATCCACCTTGGGAAGCATGGTGTATTTTCATCATCTATTGATGTAGCCCATTCCCACCAACCCTTCCAACTTCCAGGAGGCTGAAAGCCAGAAGCTGCCAGGTCGTTCGGATGGATCGAGAGAAGCTCGGAAGCCGGGAGAGAACACAGCTGCTGATATATCAGTTCGAGTTTCGACATTAATTCAGTGGATTGGCGAAGAAGACCGCTGTAGTTGAGTCTCGTGGTATAGCTTCACATTTAGAAAATGTCTCTCACGATCCTTCACCATCCCGATTCTGCAAGCTCCGCGGTTTCGAATTACTATCCAGGAGGCCCACGTTGGCAGTTGGTACTAAGTACAGCCCAGTATCCTGGCTAGGTGCTACCCTCCTCTCAGGTTATGTCTTGAAGGACATAACATACTTGCTAATTAGGCAATACCTATCCTCCTTGTACAAGCTTCGCGGCCTATCCTACTCGTCGCCACTTTTTGGTAATCTCGCAGAGATGTACCATTAAGAATAGTCTCTTTGCCGACTGGAAGGCTCTCCGGTATGTTACGACTTATGCATACAGAGATTTCTTTGGAGGCCTCGGCTGGTGGCGACCGACTTGACTGTTGTATAAGTCTGATGTTTACCACAAACCCGACTTCATTCGCGACAACCTGGCTAGTATGGGTGCCGGCTAGCTCGGCGTACTGACAGCACACAAAAGACAGGTCAGGCTCGTTCGCCACGCTTAGTAAAATTGCAGTCACTTACAGGATTAAAAATGCAGCGCAGAAAGCTGGTCAGTCATGATATTATCCGACACTACGTCAAAGTTGGCTGCAGCGTGGTTATGGTCCGCCCGGGGCGTACCTGTACCTACCTGTGCGCGGGACCAGTTTGCCTTCATTCGATGAAACCTTGAACATGCACCGGAAAAAACTTACTGATTGTGTTCACACTGCTTGCATACTTTAGGCTCCGGCATTCACGGCTGCACATATTAAAACTCTCTATCCAGTGTTTTGGAACAAAGCCAATCAGGTAACTTGAAGATTATGGCTTGCTGCCGGAGAAATCTAAATACATCTTTCTAGCTGCGGGATGTTTGGATTCAGGCCGTCCAAGAGCATGACTCGCAACCCATTGATGACATTGTCTGGTTATCAAAAGCAACTTTGGACGTCGTTGGACTTGCTGGTAGCTTTCCGTATGCTTGTCATATACCATAAAGTATTGAACATTACCCTTATAGGGTTCGGGTACCAGTTCAACGCCCTAGCAGGGGAAAACGACGAATTAGCTAATGCCTACCATGTGATTTTTCACTACTACGCGGCAGCTAGCGCTCAGAACCATATTCTAGACTTGGATACCCCTGCTAAGACTATTTGTGAGCGGGCTATCTCTCCCGCTGCTAACGAATCTTGCCCTGTGGCGGGGTTGTTAACCATGTTCCATTGGCGGCATCATGGTACAATATTGGCGCATGCGCATGCGCATCTCAATTGCATTGGGCTACAGCTTACCGAGGATCGCCTCCAGAGCGCTGTTGCAAAAAGGAACGTTCTAAGACAAATGAACCTCCTGACCGTTCTTGGTATGTTTCAGCAACTACAAACATGGAAGCCGGAATTTACCGTCAATGCAGTGACCTCCAATCTTGAAACCTCCGATTCTCGGCATATGAGCACAGAAATCCTTTATCAGATTTCGACTTTTCTGATCGCAGGCTATGAAACGACGTCCTCTGCACTGACATGATGTTTGCACACTCTGGCCAAATTTTCAGACAGCCAGAGTGTTTCGCAAGGCTCTTCGAACAATTCCTATGTTCGCGAGGCGCTCAGATTGCGTGCCCCAGTAACCTGGACAATGAGAATTGCGACAAAGGATGACCAAATATCAGTGGCGAAACCCTTTCTCGACCAGAGTGGGTAGTCCAGGGATTCTATCAAGATTGGAAAGCATTATCACCATACTTATCCGGGCCATCAACCATATGGGGGGAAGATGTTTACTCCTTCAGGTACGTTCCCTCGTGTTCCATTTTATTTTCCCTGACGGCGCATCGAGGCAGGCCTGAACGATGGCAGAACCCTCCTGAGCAAATTAAAGAAATCCAAGGACTTTATTCCGACGTGCTTACGTTCCTCAGTGGGAGCCATGGAAAAATTGGCTTCATTCAGGTTTGCCCTCGCAGAGTAGGTATGCCCCGGTGCCTTTTGCTTTCGAGGCTTTTACTTTGAGGCGGACCGCTACTCACTGCGGGCCTTGCACTTTGCTTTCCCATGAACACGCGGTCACATACTAGTTCTCCAATGCGTCGTCAAGCACGCGAACTTGTCCCGTCAGGCACGGTCATAAGATAGATGGATCCTTTCCTGGAGCTCTGATCGAATTACTCCGCTGTGTCACTCTGTTTGTCGAGTTGCATGTTGGGTTGATATTTTTGGTTCCCTAGGATCAAGGCATTCCTGTTCTCGCTAGTCCGTGAGTTTGGATTTTCTATAGACGCTTCAATGGCCGTTGAGAAGGCGTTCAAGTAAGTGCCCGCTCTTTTTATTTTATTTTTTTGTGGCATCAGATTATTATCATTCGGGTGTCCATGCTGAACACTTCCCGTCATCTATGCCGCGCTCTGGCAGTTTCCGTCCGTTTCTTATAATTCCCTCGGGTAAAAATGATCGAAGGCATTCCCCGCCATTCTATTCTCTTGATTCTGTTGAATTTTCCCTTCGCTTCTTCGGTTTGATTGCCGCGCTATCCCTTGTGTAGTGTCGCCGCTCGCCCTGTGGTAAAATCAGAGGTCATGTCTAGAAACCACATGCCACTTATCGTTCGGCCTGCATCGAAGGATAACATTGATCATGTCACTGCACGCGTATCAAGTACGGCATCGCCAACTCACGCCAGGGTTGCTGGACATACCCACCACCTATTTCGTCAGGTTCGTGCTCTCTCGAGGGCTCTCTTGGCACTGATTACCGGCGGCCAGTTCACGCATGAGACCCACGGCGAGTCATGTCGTATACGCTTCGTCTGATTGTCGTTCAAGCGAAGGATGGGAGAAGTGCCTTGCTACCTATCTGTATGATCTTTGGACCATCTTTGTGTGTGTTATTGCAATGCGATTACTCCTCATTGTTTTTGGTGATATTACTGATCTTCCCCCTTTCCATTATCGATAGCTGTGTATGCAATATAGTAGTATTACAGGGCTGTCTGTACGTACCGTGCGTTTGCTCCGCACCAATGAACCAAAATCAGACACGAAAGTCAAAGTGACGCGACCACCGTTCCTGCACTTACATCATTGTCGTGACTGAATTGAGTGCGGAGTGAAGTTCCTGAACCGGCCTCAAATGGGATAATGGGGGCGATGCGTAGCCATCCCAACAAGGCGGTGGCCACATTCAGGAGCTTTTGCCCTCACGTGCGCATCCACACGCCTACCCTCCTAAAGTGATAAAGTTAAAGCGCCTCGCGTCGTAACGAAGGGGGAAGGAGGTGCGCAGATGATGATCTGGACCCTCCGCACTGTCGCCCCATTCTCACCAGTGTACCGCGACCGTGTCGTACATATGAGGAGCGGTCCTTTTGCGGTTAGCCCCGGTTAGGTCATGATGATCGCGGCGATGAGTCGACTCCAGCGGTTGAGCTTGCGGATTGATCCACGGCACCGTTCTGCAAGCCATCGGAACGTATTTGCCTGAGCAGGTAAAATGAAGTCTCCTGAGCTAGCAAATCGCTAGTCCCAAGCGCCGACCGATGATCCCGTTCCAACTCAAATCGCACACTGCCATCAAACGGCCCGGAAGCTACCCGAAAAGGGGAAATCTCATATTCCGAGGTGTTAAAATCAAATAATGCAACGGTTCGATTACTACAGGACTTCGCAGTACCCAGATTTCATTATGAAAAGGGAGATCCGGGCCAAGGATAAGAAGCAGCCCGCTGAGAGATAGAACCCCAAAGCACAGGTATCAGATCGGCTGCAAGCGGCAGACACGAGGTGTGGACGTTCCAGGATCATGTGCAGCACCGCAGTGGGAGAAATATGTCGCAACAGATTGCGCCCGAACCCAGTGACCAGAAATCTCTTTGTTTTATTGGGATGTGCAATTTTAGTGACCAACGAGGAACGCTTGGCAAAGGTTGGAGTGTGGTCTCAAGAAGTTGATAAGAGTAGTACAAGTGATTAGGTGCTTTATGTAGTCAGTATAATAATATTGTTACACGAACGGTGTTTTTCGAAAAGACAAAGGCATCCAGCCTGAGATAGGATTCGATGTTGTTACAACGTCGTGGTCACTGTGGAGCTGGATAGGCAGGCCCATTATTTACAGACGGATGCAATGGCCCATCACTATAATAGGAATGCGACTGCGAGTCCGCCGAGTGGGCGGGCAACCTCGGCGAGCTCTGGGATGGGCTTGAAATGAAGCCAGGAGACAACGACGAATGATGATGCTGTGCAGAATACAACGAGGATTGATTGTGCATGTTGTGAGATCCAAAGGGGTTGGATGGAAGGGAGGGAGGCGCGGACATCGGAACGCCCGATGGAAGATAACCGGACTGCCCTCCACTCCCAGAATGATGGTTCTGTCCAAGATTGTATGTGGACAGCCCAAGTCTATTCTGGGAGTAATCTAGACCGCCGCCGCCGCCACCACCACCATTGTAGTGCGCTGGGCGTGCGAGAAGTTGTCGGCCAGTTCCGCCAAATTCTGCGGACGCTGAGTTCTGGTGCGCGTGACCTCCTTGCAGCGACTGAAGAGACATTGGGTGATACAACTGCAGACTTTCTGCAGGCAGTGAAGCACGACGTGCGACCGGATCTAAGAGAGAAGAAGCGGGCACAGTGCGAGTGGAGGATGGATATGGGACGGAGGTGGTAGGTCCCTGTGCTGCTCGGTGAGCGGGAGCTAAAATCCTGCGGCGAGCCTGCATGTTATGTCAATTACTTGAAAGACGGAAAAGGTAAGTAAAAATGCGGACATTAATCATCCAATTGGAAACTTGGCTCATGCTCAATCCAGTGGCATGGCAAAGCTGCTTTTTCTCCTCCTCGCTTGGGTATGGATGATCTGAATGACGATGCAACCAGGCCTTTAGATAATCGGTCGTTTCCTTGGGCAACTTGCCCCTCTTACGCATAGGGCGATCAGCTAATGTAGATGATGGAGCAGACGGAGGGGAGCGGGATGTAGGAGAGGAAGTTGTTGCCGGGGCTGGTGCGGCGGAGGGAACGGGGCTGTTCGCCGCATTTAATGACGGACTGCTCGAGGAAAAGGCATAATCTTGATTAGAAAAATTCCAGTCATCCTTAGGTTGAGCTGAGGAGGGGTAAAGTCTACGATCCTGTTGGAGAGGAAGACGCTGAGGAGCGGAAAACATCTGGGACTGAGGGAGGGCTGTGCTAAAGGAGGAGTGTCTGACGCTGTCGTCGTACTTGTTGAGGGTACTTGGTAACTGGCCGGTCGAGCTCGGGCGAACGATACCAGAGGGGGAGTCGTTCCAACTGTCGGATTCTACGTATCCTGAAGCAGTGATGCCCTGAGGTTTGATATCAGGGGTGAGAGGCGATGTGAAAGTGGAAGAGGAAAAATGGGAACTCGGGGTAGTTGTGCTGGAAAGGGATGTATTTAGGTATGAGGGGGAGTCTCCGTAGGAATAGTTAAGATGGGTGTCGGCAGTCAAGCGAGGACGGCTAGAAGATTTATCTTGAAACTCAGAGGTATCCGAAGGAGGTGGGAAATGGTATGAACCGAGATTAGACTGGTTAGAGGACGCGTGTGATGCGCGACGGAGATGAGTAGGAGGGTATGGAGCGGATCGGTAACGAGGATTTGATTCTTGTGAGAGAGCTGGTAAGGAAGCTCGACGAAAGGGATCCTCAAAGGTAGTAAATATGGAAGGTAATTGTACCTTTGAATTGTCGAGAGCAGTCTCGAGTGGCTTGTCGTGTTGTTGAGGGCTATGATGAGTAGAATCAAAATGCCAAGAAGGGTGCTCTGAGGAGAAAGGTCTGAGGGGTTGTGGGGAGCTAGAAGGAGACAAGGGACGCTTTTCAGGGCGAGAGGCTACACTGCTGTCTGTCTCTGCCGAGACGGTAGAGCTTGACATTCGACGAGCAGGATAATCAAAGTCCGAATCTGTGGGACTAAAGTAAATATAATAAACGAGACAAGTCAGATATGGAGATCGGGACAAGGCACAAATAACCCACAGGATAGCCGGGGAGGCACAGTTTGATAAATCGTCCGAGAAGGGAACAGGGTCGGTTTTTGGACCAAGTCTAAAGGCGGGGTGGGGGTCAACTGTTGTAGCTCTTTGATGGGATGATGATGAGAGAGGAAAGAAAGGTTGTAAAACAAATGACAGACATGATCTTGACATATGACAGTCGGATTATGAAATCTGATTGCAATAGAAATTGCAATAGAAAATTAAAAAAAGAGGTTTGCTCACTGCAAGGATAGTTGTAGCTGGGCGACGTTGTAAGAGCTGATGGCGAGGGGAGAATTTGGCTTTTGCTCAATCATTTGGAAGAACAGAGGGTGTAATGGGAGGAATTGGAGATTGATGGACGGGATTTTAAGAGGGCAAGGAAATCCGAGTCGGGAAAAAATAAGGAAAGAAAGAAAAATGAAATTATTAAGCTAGAATAAGCTATGAAAAAAACCGATACCACCTAGATTCAATTAGCGAGTAGATCGAGGCACCCCTCATGGGAAAGAACCCTTTCCTCCACAGAAGCCGTTAACCGGTCATTTCTCACTCAATCCCGACATCAGCGCGTCATCAGCTGAGCGGCGAACGCCTGTCGGTAGCGAATAGCATCTACCACTTCGGCAAATCATAACCACACGCCCGAGCGTCTATATAAGTGGAATACATATCGAGTATATTCAATCGTGGAAATCGTACCAAAGACTGTTGGGGTAAAAAAAGAATCCTAGGCTGTGCAACCCAATTAATCAACCCACTACCCAATTAGAATACTTCTTTTTCATTGCCTTGATGAGATGACTTTTTGCCCACAGCGCACTGCGACTCGCTGCGAGTGCACACGAACTACTCCTCGGTCCCGTTCCCCTTGTTCAGATTCATACTCTTAGATCTCACGTTGCTGTCGTCCGTGTCCTCAACCTGTCAACCCGTCTTTAACCTTGTTCTCGACATCACTAAACGGTACCGTAATCATCTCTCTCTCTCGTTAATCATCCGAGTTATCCACGCCTCCTCTCCCTGCTTCGCAACCCGTATCATCATCACCTATCCAGCTATCAAATATGTATCATAGATACATAACGAGATTCCTCCCCCCACATATAGTCATATTGTTCAATCTCCAATCATTCTCGAGGGCCCAAGTTTCAGATCCTCTTTCCAGCGCTACTCCTCTTTCAGGCACTCTTTCGTTGCGCGGACTTCATTTCTCCCCTTAAGCCGTTCTAATAGGGTTCACTTACGTTGCTCTGCACCGCCAACGGTCGGCACCCTTCCCCAATTGGTATCATCTCGTCTCCATATTTCCGATGGCGGTCTTCCGTATCGATACACCTGTTACAACCTCCTTGCCCCAAGACCCATATCCAAACTTAAAATCATCGTCACCCTCACCTTCGGGATCGACATCTTAGTTTGTGTCTCAGATCAATACAAAAGCGTCTCGAAGTTGCCTCAAAATCCCACTGACGCAATCATCTCATCATCGCTTCTAAGATCACTGTTGGCTCGTTCCATTCACGTAACAATGTTCCAACTTACTTGATCCAGGATACCAAGTCGATACCAAGAGTATGATAGATTATGATCTACAAACACCGCAAATAATACACAAACCAAACATCCCAAAATGATCATCCAGTGGACTCAGTCTGATCTCTAGGAATCACTTTGTCCCACCAGCGCCGATTATCACTGTCCCTGACTTCCCCTTGGCCCCCTTAATTTTACTCTTCGCCATCATACCCTGCAGCAATTGATCAGCCTTCGTCCGTTCCTTCTCCGAAACTTCGACCCCATCTAGCATCCCTATCCGGGGACATGCGCGCATGATCAGCCCCCGATATGCAAGGCGGCCAACATATACATCATCCGGGAGGTCCCGACGGAACTTCGAGTCCAGTTCTTGCCACCCATATTCCGTGCTTCCCTTCTCACCCCTAGGGCGTTTGTCCTCTCCACCGCCACCGCCATTTCCCTCGGATGGCTGCAATGCTCCTGGTAAGTCTTTCACCAGGAGTGGCAGGTACCATCCAAGTGTACAGGGGTTCATCCTGCATAATCATCAGCGACCTAAAGGGAGAATGCAGGGTCGAAGTTCCCACCTAAAATCGAGCATTTCCACATCAGGCATACGCTGTAATATGCGGATCAGCGGTTTAGTCCCCTTCAGGCGAGAACCAATCATAGTGAGCTTTCTCAGTCTGGTAAGCCCCTCCAAGGGGAGAGCATCGTTCAAAAAGTTGTAGTTGAGGTTCAGGACCCTCAGATTTGGCGTTAGACGCGCGAGGTCCTGTGGGAGAGAGGTCAGCCGGCAAGCGGCCACTTCAAGGTACAGCAGATTGTAACAGGGTTCTTCGATAAAGTCACTCTTGAGTTTGTTACCTAGAAAACGGGTGAGCCCTGCCTCAAGCGGCCCAAGCTTTGCTATACGGACCGGATAGGTATAGCCGCTTTACATCGCGGAACTGGCGGGTCGAGAGATAACTGCAGATCACATCACCATCGCCATCATATCAAGGACACAGGAACGGTATAATGAAGGGTTCCGTTAATGACGTTAACCCAAACCCCAAAATGCTGTGCACTCACAAACCACAAGAAGTCTGATTTCGCATGCTAAGATTCTCCAACTTACTAAGGCGTTCCGCCTTTACGAGAGTGTTGAGAGAATTATTGTCCAAGTACAGCGTGCGGAGGTTTGGGAATGGTGCAACGTTCAGGCACCTGAGTCGGTTGCCGCTAGCTCGAAGGATGCATAGTCTTGGCATTATGCCACCAGGCTCAATATTGTCCATTGTATTATTGTCTTCAGGCACCCTGTGCTCGTTATCCAGGGCCCCATGCAATATGGAGTTAAGATTACTCACCGACATTGAGTGCAATTAGTGCAGGTAGGCTTGATGCCAAGTTTAAGATACTGCAAATACAGTTCCCGCTCAGGTTTAGCATCTCCAAACGCGGCCTGTATACATTGTTGGTCACTAGGGAGTAAAAAATAGGAGGCTTGGAAAGATTGATCCTACCATCGAAATCTGACAAAATCGGCTTCTTGAATTTGGTTGCCTTGTAGACTAAGCTTGGTCAGGCCATCCAATTTCTGAAGGCCGTCGATGCTGGTAATACGGTTGCCATCAGCTCGTAGCTCCCTCAAGTGTCGAAGACACTGCAATTCTGGAGGAACATGTTTGCTTGTCAGCTCGCATTTTTGAAACAGTCCTCGGTACCTACGTGTCAAAGAGTCGATATCATTGTGACTTATGTCGAGGCTTTCAATATTCTGCAAGTGACTAAATGAGGTGACAGCTGTCAGTCTTCAGAGGGCGCGATGTCAGTGGAAGCAACTTGAATACAACAAAAAGCCTACAAATTGTGGGCAACAGAAAGCGCCCGCACAGAATTGGGGATGCCGCTCAGCCATGACAGCTGATTGTGATTTCTAATTAGAAGGTGTCAACAGCCATTGGCATTTGCTTCCGCACGTATCATTGGTAGCAACTCACAATACTAGAGAGTCCAGCTTCGGTAGAAACTCCTTCAGTCGACTCACACCATCCAACGACTTGTGAGAAAGATCAATAGCATGCAGCTCGTCCCAATGTGGCTCAAATGGCTGTACATCAGTGATCACCTGCACGAGTCGGTCATGCGCCAAGCCAAACGAGCACTCAGTCAAGAAAGTAGCGTTTGCCTTCAAATCCTTCCCACTTAAACGACTCTTTTGTGACGTCGAGAAGACACGACGGGTCGATCCACTGCAATCGGCAACAGTCATTTGACTACTTGGCCGCCTAGAAGCAAAGGGCTGAAGTTCTTCTGTCGGTAGACGGCCCGAACTTGACGATTTCGTGGGGGAGATGTCATCGAAGCCTGACATACATCAACACTGGGCCACACACTTGTGGCATCATGTCAACTCACCAGGGCTTTCTAGGTTCTGCATCATCTCCGCTATGCGTCTGGACCTTGCCGAGGGTATGAATAGCCCCTGTACAGGGTCATGCTCTGAAATGCTCGTAGCAAAGCTACCCACGTCGTCATCGCTCTCGTGGCCTTTTGGGTTCAAGCCCCGTATAGGCCCATCCCTCTTTCCATCAGAAAAACTTACGGAACGACGGTGGCCAAGTCGCTGGGCTGGAGTACGATGCCGATCACGGCTCGGATCTTTCATAGCTGACACGGGAGTGACGCTCATGCTCTTCAGGGCCGAGCGGGGCATTGGAGTGATAAGCGATAATGACTGACATCGTGGCGCAACTGGGGTAACAGCTACCGCAGTAGAGTTCGAAGCAGGCCGGATAGGCGAAGTAACTTGCAGTTCAGGCGAGAATTCATCCTCCGATTCAAAGACTGCAGCAGCGTCCTCGCCTTCACCCCCAAGCGCGGCTTCATGGTGATCGTCTGATTCGTAATCGCTTGTCTGTACTTCCTCGTCTCCTTCCGAATCGTCCGATGGCACAACGCGAATAGCTGCGACCGATGGCCCGTCGAAGGAAAAGGATGTCAGGTCAACTTCTTCCTGATCATTTAGCTCCACGTCCTCCTCGACCTCCTCGATGCGACTCATCTCCATTTCATCCTGCTCTCCTCCAGCTTCAGGTATATCACCTTCAACATCTATGTGCGCATTCCCATGCGTATCCCTGGAGTCATCTTCCTTCAGGCTCTCTATGTCTTTGAATGGATCCTCACTATCTCCATCTGTGCCAGTGCAAGTTGTCTGGTCACGCTGGTCCTCGGCATCTGTGGCCACACGAGTAGCTACCCTCACCCACTTCATGAGATCCTTGTCATAGACCATACGGCCGACCCTCTGTGGGAGAGCTGGTACATCCGATGGTGCGATGCGGGTGATCTGAACTGGACCGGCGTGTTTTACGAACGAAGGTGCACTGCTGGTTGTGGTTATGGTTCCAGACGCTGTGCTAGAGGACACCATCCTGTTAAGATCCTCACTGGAGCCAGAGCGGGCCGACGAGGAGGGATACGAAGGAGGGATTTGTGCAGGAGGATATGCCATAGATTGCTGACTTGTCGAAGGAGTCACCCGAATGTGTGGGACGTTATTGAGGTATGCGTTGGGAGTGACAGACACGGATATAACTGGCTGTTGCCAGGGTGCTTCAATGGACATATTGGACATTTCGTGCTCCAAAGTCCGGTCAGCATCTTCAATGATGGTATTGCGCGACGCTTTCCGGGGACTGCGATAGCTCCTGGAGGAAGAGGACAGCCTGCGGGGTGACCCGAACTTATTGGCTTTCTTCTTTCCAACATTGACTTGAGATACGGACCACGCACTGTCGCACGAGCGTTCGATACGCGAAACGTCATCCGCGTGGGTGAGATGGGATATGTCAGTGGCACCAGAGAAAAGACGTTTAGAACCTCGTATGTCGTTTTTAATCTGTTGCATCAGGGTCGCTGCTTGATGGCGATATGTCAGGGACGAATGATTACTGGGAGCAGTTACGGCTGTCGATGAACTCGTAGTAGCCGCGCTACGATCATCAGGGACACGAAGGACAGAGGGACCAGTCCCTATGCAAGTGTTCGCGATTAGCATGTACATACGCCAATGGTCTGCATACCTGGTGAAGGCTTGGGCTGCACATTAAGAGCCTCGGCTCTATTATCTGCTTGGCTCTCGGGGGACTGTGGACATGCCGTAGTAGATATCGTGGAGAAATCGCGTGCGGCCTTGATCTGTTGCATGAGGGAACGAGATTCGCCGACATAGTCTACCCTTGAGACCATTGGTCTCGCGATAGTAGCACCCGCGCCATCGCCTTCACCATAATAGTGGCTTGGAGGGCTGAGTTTGACTCGTTTGATGCTGCGAATAGGTGTGTCATCTGAGACGGTGGCCTCTTGCACGTTAACCAATGCTAGGCGTGGGATGCTCCTGGAGGAAGCATTGCCTTCGGCGCTTCCACCAGAAGGCGTATTTATTGCTATTGAATCGACCATTGCCGACAAGTGATCACGCGTGAATGTGTCGTACTGCAGCTGAAAAAGGCGTAGGCGTGGGTCTGTCATGGGAGGTCGTGCGATGCTGTAAACACCTGGTGTGCTTTCTGCCTGAGGCACAGTACCATTGGTGCGAGAAACAGCAAAAGTAAATTTGTATTCCATACTAGATCCGGGCTGTGCAAGTGAATTGAGGGAGGGCACCGCCGTGGGCTGGCCTGGTAGCTCGAGGTCTGTCAGTGAGTCGTTTGGCGTATACGCCTGAGATAGGCGAGAGGGAACCATCGGAGCACACTGAAGCGTAAGTGCAGTTGGCTTCGAAGGAGGTGGTGAAGGTGGCTCGAACATTTTCTCGAGTGCTAAAGGACTGAAGAAGTCTTTAATGATGCCTCTCTTAGGTTGTCGGCCGGGCGTCTTTTGCAAGAGAGCTGGAGCGGGAATATCCTCGCGGATCAAGAACGTACCGACTGGTTCAGGTGCTGCTGGAAGTGGCTCAGTGTCCTCCTGAGCTTGACTTGGGGTTCGCAGGTAGCCGGGTAACGGAGTTGTGAGAGAGATGGACTGAGTGCCCATGGACGACGCTTCATCTTCGTCTACCCACTCTTCATCTAGATCGTCTGTCATCCATGCTGGACGAACTTCTGCCATGGCACCAAAAGCGAGAGCGTTAAACGTTGCAGCGTTGAAACTCGCGAGACTAGCTGAGTTCTCAGTTCTGGCACGCGGCGTGTTTTCACCACGTGACCGTTTTGTTGGTCCAAGTGGACCCTTATTTGGCAATCATTTGCATTCTCTTCTGGGAATATTTAGTCTGGATAAGTATTGAAGTATGACTCCCAGAGTTATGCGACCGAGGCATCATATATTATTTAAATACATCTTTACGGTCAGCTTTGCGCATCGTTCTCCAGTTTAGTATAGTTACATCAAGGGCCATCAATGGTTGCCAAGAATCTCAATCGAACATACATAAGGGCCCAATTCCCCTCTTTGTCCTTCATGTCAACCTCACATATATCCACAACCTCGTCTATGATGGCGGCGGCGTCCCGGTCGCTAAATTCTTTTAGGAAGGTTTGGCGCGCGAACAGCTGCAGCCATCCGCGGAGTCCGCCATCCAGCAGTGGTGTCAGCCTTGGAACCAAACTAATAGTATTGACGCGGAAACCCGCGCTTTCCAATAGCTACACAGCCAGTAAAAACATGTGAGCAGCTGACAACCATTCTAACAGATGACAGACCCCTTGATATTCTTCAATTGTTGGAAAGTACCAGGGATCCATTTTATCGGGCTCGTGACCGCGTCTTTTGATAGCCTGGTGAAGACCCATCCGAACGCCTGCATTTGTCGTCATTAAAGATGTACCCACTCAATAGTGCAGATTTACCGATACAATTCATGAACCCACCCATCTCACATGCAAAACGCCCACCGACCTTAAGCAGCCGCTTTGCTCCATCCAGAACTCCGCGCGGATTCTCTTTACACCAATGTAGTACGGCATTGCTGAAGACAGCATCGAAAGAGTTCTCCAGCATAGGCTGAGTAGGTATTTGAATGTTTTGAAGGTCAGACGCGTATGCGTGCCTAACCCCGTTCGTCAAAGCTTTGGAAATCTGACAAAGACATCGGTTAGGTGCAAGCAACTCGCTTCATACACACCCGTGTGATCTTACCATGTCATTGTTATAGTCAATACCAACGGTCAACCCACTCGCACCAACAGCTTCTTGGATCCGCAAGGTCAGTTCCCCAGTCCCGCATCCAAAATCAACGATTCGCTCGCCAATGGAAGGTTTCAGAAGTGATAAAACGGGTGCAGTATACTCATCAGAATACACAAATGCTGCTGTCTGGTTGTAGTTCGATGCAGAGTAGTCCGTTGTTGACGCATGGTCCTGAGACGCCATGCCTTCGAGCAGCTGCAGAACTGCAATGATTTTCTGCTGAACAAACCTTTAACAATTCATGTTCATGTTATGTACATACCATGTATCGGGGAGTATCGGTATTACACAGATCGGCCGAAGTTCCAGGGACACGCGTGATACATACCTGGTAATCAGTAAACTCGGCCGAGATCAGACTGACGGCCGAATAACGAAAGATGGTCAACCTGGGACCGTACGCTGGTTGAAGGGAAGTCTCCTGACTTCTCTACAGCACATAGCATAGTTCTGCAACACCGATCGAGAAAAGCGGATTTAAAGGTACACAGTAAATCGGTGATGAGTGTATTCGTGATTTTTCTCTGAACTGCTCCCGAGTCCCCTGATAGTAGTATTCCACGTTGAGTAGATGATCCTCCATCATCATATTAAGATTGTCTATAAACCAGCGAAGTGAATTATGACTAGGTGGGCAATCATACGAACCGTTCGTGTTCGCAATACGGCACCGCGGGGTCGGGGACTTGAGACATAGTTTGTGGTCCATGCGAGTGACGAACACACCTTGGATTGTTTGGGATAGATATGCAGCTCGGGCTCGGTCTGGCACCTAGCTGAGGTGCATAGATCTTGAACCATTCAAATATTCACGTATCGGCCCTCGCTTAAGGATCGATGAGGCTTCAAGCAAGCATATGCTTGTGCTTCGCCAGGGTATTCGCTGGCATTCGCCATGTGGAGATTTGACACGTCAACAAGTCTTCGCGACAGAATGAAAATGAGCTACGACGATGGTATCTTCGTCGGATAGAACCAAGCATGGCAGAATTGTGGCGGATCATGGAGCCTGCAGTTGATGATATCGATGATCTTTTGTACACCGGTGACCGAGTTGTGCAACTTGTGCTTGAGTAAAGCTTGAGTTAGTCGGCGTCACTAGAAGTTCCGCGGTACGTAAATATGATAAAGAGTGGTTGTTTGCCTTCAGCTTACACTACACTATCATACTTCGGCTTTGGCTTCGTGATTCATTTACTATTCATTCATCCCATGCGGTCGCTACACGAAATATGCACCATCGAAGTCATCTCAACAAGATGCATGAGCAGTAAATGCGGTGCTTGCCGCGGATCGAATGAAATCTCTTATGATAGTGTGTCACTATGACTCACTCACGACTGCGGGAATTGGCTGGAAGATAGAGATAAGTTGGCTATACGAATTCTTGCACCCATACAGACCTTTTCCGGTATAAATGTTCCAGTTGTCGATCTTCTATGTGGCGTTTGAGTCGATGTAGGTTCCCGGCGGACGATATCATAATATCGGGACCGAGCCTGAGAGCCTAAATATTGGCCAGAAGTTGAACACCCGGAAATTTCATGTCCAGTGATTTGAGGCAATTGTAATTTCTCTCTGCCTAGTTGTGGCAACCATACAGGTATCTTGTATGTGATCCAGTCTATATTTATTACTCACCGGCTCTGCAGGAAATAAGGCGAACCGCCGTTCACTAGCACTTCCGACCTATTCCTACAGCGAACCGCCGGTCCTGTTGTGTCCAGACTCCAAGTCACTAGTCAGACTCCACCGCCAACTTAAGTAGGTATGCAGGAATTTTTAACACTCTTTGGGTCAGAAGCACACTGCAGCCCCATCACGGATAAGCAGACCCACTATGGGTTTCCACCGCTACCAGCGCGATGGACCTTCAACTCTTTTATCTGCGTTAAGATGCATCCCTGTGACTTCTGCAGTCACTACACATGATCCTAAATCGTGGTAGTGCCGTTTATTATTCATCAGATATGAATCTAGTCATCATGAGCGCATACAACAGCTGCACGGCTACTGCAACCCGCTGTCGTATTGGCACCCCAATGACCATCAAGATACATTTCCTCGGAGGACATCATCAAGAAGGAACGACTGTCTTCCTTCTATATGGTCTGACAAAGGGAGCCTAGAGGACATCCCAGTTGAAAAAGCCAGGCACAGTGGACACCTTACCTTATGTCACAACTACAGTGTCGGGATTGCCGATGCTAACTATCAGGATGCAATCAGCAAGATCATATATGGTACAATGAGATTATTACATGGTTTCAGTCACTGAAAATACGTAGTGTGATGCAATGTGTTGTCCTACGGTCAGACAGAATACTGACACCAACTTGCTTCTTGCCCATCATGACAGCCTTCAAACAACGGTGGAAGAGGCTTGGGTAGCGGGACTAGATTGTGTGTCAGGTTCGGCCGCGCCGCTACCGGTGGCATGTGTGGTATTGCTCGCAAATGAACTCGCAGCTGGTAGTTGGTCGGCCATACGACGAGCCTCCTCATGAATGTCGCGAACTTGCTTTGAAGTATTAGTGTAAAAGTCGAGGACAGACTTTCCAAAGGGAGATGAGATCGCCTTTGAGTAGTACTGTAATCGCGTGGGTTAAAATCATTTGAACAAAGATTGTTCTACCAACCTCATGGGCAACCTTAGAATAACCTTTCTGTTCGTCGATGGTCTTCGCCCTGATGTGGGCACCCTTCAGCGTCGATTGCACTTTGCCGGACACCGTTTGGTCGGAACCGAGAGCTTTCTGTCCAACTGCTGTATCGAGGCCGCGCATATAATCTAAAAACCGTTTGGAAATCCCCTGCTTGTCTAGCAAGGAAGATGCATGAGCTGATATTCGACATGGTACACGAATCAGCTAACTGTCAATTTCGATGGCTTGCTGCAAGATGTGGTCGGAAAGTTTGTAGCCTTTTGCCAGATATTCGGCGGCAACTATACATAGATGTCAAGATGATAGTCTATAACAAAGGGGGCATACGTACTTCCAGCTCTAGGCTTGTCTGACTGTTCGAAAGGTGAGCTTGAGTGTTGCGATTGCTCCTGATGATTGTGGTGTTCCACGTCGGAGGTGATGTGGAGTTGTTCACCGTCTAGAGTACCGCCATTGAGCTAGAGATAGTATGTTGGGTTAATCGGATTTCAATTTCTAGTTAGTTGTCCTACCATGAGCGCTGTGCCGGCAGACGAAGGTTTCTCAAAGGTGACAACTGCGGATTGTTTCGAATCCCCCTCGGGTTTGAGATCAATTGACTTGATGCTGGATCGATGTCAATCACAAAAACAGGACGATGAAGGTATACGAAACTCACTCGCCACAGAAACTGAGAGCACAGTGGAATTAGGATCTAGCAACAGTGGAGTGAGTACTATATTACCTGAAAAATTCATGAAGCTTCTCCTGAGTGGTGCTTGAGGAAATGTTTGAGACCTGACAAAAAGCTGAAGTCAGGGAAAGAGACCTCATGTTTAAGTGGTAAATTTACTGTGACTGCAGACATGGTTGATGTGGTTGTAGATAGACTTGGATAAGTCGCAGCTTTGGTCGCAGTACTGGGATGACATCATCGGTCTACGGTGTGTGAATGTGGTACTACATTTGGTGATGAACCATCCCGTCCCACCACGCCTGAGCATACTGGTACAGGAAACGCTCGCTTTTGACCATCCGCAAGATCAAGATGACAGACATGGACGTTGATACTCCTGCGCCCCCAAAAAAGGAAGCAAAGGATGACGGGAAGCAACGATTCGAAGTAAAGAAGGTATGGTCTGGTCTGTCTCATATTCTCACTTCCTCCATTAATGAGTCGCTTAGTGGAATGCTGTATCTCTTTGGGCATGGGGTACGCTGCATATGCTTAAAGTTGATCGAAGCACTCAAAAGTTTCCACAGATATCGTCGTCGACAACTGCGCTATATGCAGAAATCATATCATGGATCTTTGTGCGCCTACTTGTTTGCATCTCATCCCAACGTCACTCAAAGTACACTGTCATTTAGGCATTGACTGTCAAGCAAATCAGGTATCAGCATCTACGGACGAATGTAATGCTGCATGGGGGATTTGCAATGTGAGTTTATCGCTATTCAATGACTCCTTTAGATCTCACCACCGCCACTCCTTTCATAGCACGCATTCCATTTCCACTGCATCTCACGCTGGCTCAAGACACGCAATGTATGTCCGCTTGATAATCGTGAATGGGAGCTCCAGAAGTGCGTTTCTTCTTCTTTCTTGTTCAGTTTTGCTCATGTACGAATAAAAGATATGGACGGTGATCGTGGCATGTCCAATCCCTTTACATCCACGTCTTGTTCCATTACTATAAAACGTCGTTATTCATCCACTGTATCAATTATAGGAGTACTTTCATGCTTCATTGCACCAATATCTTGGATGAACAAATATTGTTGAAGCTATCTGAAGGGCAATAACGTGAATCGGTAAGACACCAACTAGTGTTCTCATCATCATGCCTCCGACAGTCCAGGCAACATGTGAACCGAGAGGGGCCATGCGTGGAAATATATAGCCGAATCCTGCTAAATCATTCTTATCGCACCATTACCTCGCACAGCTTCACCGACTTGAAAAATGACTTCAGTCTACTCTGTCCGTGCCAGGTAATGCCATTAGAAAAGGTAAGCCCTCCTTACTACTGAATAGTTGCGCAATGCAGATACATAATGCTGACGTCTGCGCAGGCACCGGAAGTGCAATCCCCTTTACCTTTTCTTAAGCAACATGTACTGATAGCATGAGAAAAACAACCAGCTACAGAGCCAATCGGACCAGGACACCTGATCAACCTCCCTACCAAGCTCAACCGAATGAGTGGAGTTGCGCTCTATTCTCAGGCTTATCGGTGTATATACACGTACGTATATCCGATCGCTAACTACGTCGTTTGGAACATGCCGCAACATTCTCTACGTCAATGACACTCCCACATCTACTAAGTTGACATTCGCATCCCTCAAGTCCCACAAACCAACCTTTCTCCGCATTACGATCTCAGTGATGGTATCTGGAAGACATTCCGGAAGATGTCCCCGAGTCAATGGATACCAACATTTTGGCAGCTTTTTTCTTTGCACGGTCGATCCTCGTCAAAGACCGCGAGGTGAAAGGGGGCCATTCATTTTGTATCGTCTGAGGTCTCAGCTCTTAGGTTCACGCAAGTCTCCACTGAACTTCTGATGCTATGGGGTTATGTGAATCTTCAAGCACGCTACTCACAATATCGTCAACGGCCGCAAGTGTATTATCGGCAGCTCACCAAGATATTGTGTATCATGATGCAGGCTTCACTACTTACCGACTGTACTAATTCCGTAACGACCCATCTATGTCACCAAGATGCTGGGCTTGATCCCAACGTTATTATTGCAAAAGCTGGATGGAACATTTCTGTTCCGCCGCGGTGGCACATGTCTGAACTGATCTAGTCCCTTCCAATTCACCGTAAGCGTTGTTGCCGCAAAATTGTGACCACTTGCAAAATTCCAACGTCTAAGATAGCCGCTACAATAACCTCCAGCAGCCAACTTTTATTTCTTACCCCATGATTTCTCGCACATCCCCGACACTATCACAGAATGCACCAGAAGATGAGCCGAGGGACGACTGGCCAGTTTTAGTGAATCATGTCCAACCCGGGGGACACTGCTTCAGTCTACCTCATCCAAACACGTATTACTAGTGCACCTAACATCATGCAGGAGACAACTGCCGCAGGCTACCTGAACACCATGAATCACAAGTCACCAATATTAATGCAATTCGACTGGAAAGCTACAATTGTGGTGTAAAATAAAACAGACGCCACCTAAATTCAACCCAGAAGCTACCGACGTGATTGTCAAGATATTCGTTCCCGAGAAGATGGTTTATCTTCAAACTTCAAAAGATCATACAGAGACTGGATTTGATCAACCTGTTGAGCAGTTAGCAAAGCTGATGTTAAATCGAGCTTGATTTACAACCTTGCGCTCAATTAAATCAATGATATCTCGAAGATGATCGGCCACAATACGCCGCCTCGCTGCTTGCACCATCGAGTCCATACCCTTGTATTCGTCTGCCAGCTCGCTATAAATCCTATATAGAATATATGAGCATGTGGACAATAGATGTCACGGTAAATTCCAAACCCTTTGTGATGTGTAAATTCCTCCTCGAGTTCTCGCAATACCCTGGCGAGCACAGTCTGTGGTGGCAATTTGTCGCCCTGGAAGATGGCTTCGTACGAATCGATACCATCGGGTTCAAAGGCATTGGCTCGGGGCTCGAGAGGATCATTTTTGACTTGTGCATTAGGGCCCTGATCATTGACGGGTGGTGCCCCTCCCTGACTTGGGCGCGTGGCCTTCGTATTCGCATGGCTACCGGTGCGCGCCGAACGGTGATTACACCGGGTGCATGTCCCAGAGTTGTGTTTCGGTGCAGAGAAAAATAAGTTCTCGAGGCGACCTGAACGAATACGAGGGAAGGGGGCAGCTTCATCATCCTTCAAGGTCTCCCTCCGAGTCGCAGGCCGCCTCCTGTCTTCGGATTCAGTGACCCGAGCGTGTATCAAATCACCTGGAAGCGAGCCATGGCGCAACGACAGGGATACGCTTCCACAAGAGGATCTTTCAGACCGTTGTTCCTCAAGGTCTTCTGATATCCGAGTTAATGGGGCAACATCATCATCCCCCATAGGCTCCCTTCTAGTAGCGTGACGCCTGGTGTCTTCGGAGTCACTGAGTCGAGTCATGTCACCCGGGTGCGAGCGCGAGCTATGTCGTGACGACAGGGATGGGCTTCCACAAGAAGATCGCTCGGATCTTCGTTCCTCCAGGTCTTCCGATATCCGCGTAAGTTCATCCACGTCAACAAACCTTCTTGTTGACCGAAAATCAGGACGAGTCGTTATCGGGTCCGGCTCCTGATGTGACTGGTCGGGCACAGAGACCTCGTCTTCCTCTTCCACGAGTTGTGACTGCTGCTCCCTCACCATTCTTCTTTCATTAAGGCCCTCTTCTACCACATTCTTGAGTACCTCAATCTCACCCGCGAGCCTTTCAACCTCAAGCCGAAGGGCGCCAATTTCACCTGTTTTCTCGGCAAGCATCTTGGCGTCGTCCTCCCTGAGCCTCTTAAGGTCCTCCAGGAGCTGCTGCTGCGCTGTCAAGTCTGTGGTGACACGGGTGAGATGTGAGCGGAGGGTAGATATCAAAGATTCGAGCGCTGTACGAGCAGGTCAAATGAGATTTATCGGAAAGACGGGTTATAACCAACCTTTCTTTTCCTCCACAACCTCGAAATACTTTGATTGTTCTTCTTCTCTCTCTCGTCGCTCCTCTTTGCCCCTTTTCCATGATGGCTCGCCTGCGCCGTGTTCTATGATTCTCGAACGTTCTCGAGCGACATCACGTTTGCACTGTTGGAGCTCATACTCGAGTTCCCGGACACGGCGGCGAGCGATGCCGTTTTCTGTTTCAAGATGAGCGAGCTTTGCATGAAGGGCGTTAAGTGAAGCTATGAGACGGGCTGTACAGGAGTTGAGATTCTTCAAATAAATCGAAAACAAATACTGACATTCAACCTCTTTCGATGAACCAGCGGTCTTGATACCATAGCGTTCAAGGTTGGCCTTCGCAGGAGAAACAACTGCACTCGTAAGGCCAGTCAGGTCTGGGAGATTTACTCGTCCTCTGTTGGCTTTCCTGAATGACCGACTTGTCTGGGCAATCTCTACATTAACATCAACGGCACTGTCATCGACGACGTCGTGAAGGGGCTGTTTCAATGCGTCGTGGTGCTTCATAGAGGCACGACGAGAACCCCCAGGCGCCGCACGAGGGGTAGTAGTAGTCTGTGATTGGTTCTGGAATAATGCAGCGTCCTCGGCCTGAGCCTCATGCACATCCTTCGCAAGGCCTCTTGCCATACGAGTAAATTTTGAGCTAGATGCAGATGGTGTGGGCGGCTGAACATTTATATGTGGCTGAGATACATGCCGCCGCACGGGTGTCGCATCTACGTCGAAAGATACAGAGTGAGAGGCCTTGCGTGCTTTCGGAGTTGTTGCTTTTCGGGAATAGGATGGAATGTGTTGGAAATCCGGTGCATCATGTATATACGAATGGGCGCGAGAGGGGGACTGTTGCGCCGCAGCACTTCTTTGTATATTGCGCGGCCGTCGGGGAGAAAAGCCGACACGCTGCAAATTGTCGGAGAGCTTGGGGCGGGATATGTTGAGCGAGCGGTCTGCTTCTGACTCAGGTTCGAGAGGCGGAGAACGGAGTCTTGCAGCAAGTGCTGCAGGGTGTGAGACCTGAGACAGATCGTACTCGCCTGATGCATCGAGGACCTCACGAGAGCCCGGCTGGAGGGCGTGTTAGTGGATGCAGGAGAAACAGGCCTGATGGATCGCACCGTCTGTCTGGACTTAGAGTGAGGCTCCAAGATGCTGATGCGGCTATCCATACCAGCAATCATATCTTGCAGCGGGCGATCTGGGTCGTACTCAGCACCACTGAGACTGATTTCTCTCCGTTGACCACGCCCACCGAGCCCCGCGCCGATTGTGACAGCACTGGCATGGTGGCCGATTGTGGAAACAGTCTCACCAGCATAAGGATTGATGCCCTCATCTTCATGCGTGGACCACGCATGCAAGCCACTGGGAGCATCGTAATCAAAGTGCTGACTAGGTTGTTCGAATGATGCAAAGCCTAGGGAATGGTTAGAATTGTGCCTAGGATATTCAACGCTGTCATCGTCCCCTTGTGAAGATGAGAGATGCAGTGATAAATCAGTGTTTTGTATCTGCTGTTCGAGCTGAATGCGATGCTGTTCAAGCTCGTCGCCAGGAATAGAAAATTCGAAGGTGGTTGACGGACGTCGCGCCATCGATTTTGCAGCGCAGCTTGTATAGAAATAAGAAACAAAAATGAGATCAAAGATGAAATATATGAAGGATGAGATTGAAGAAAGTCGCGGTCGAACTCAGAGTCAATGTGACAAGACACGGTCCACACCGAATCCACACAAAAAAACAACACGACGCGCCAGTCACGTGAGCGAGCATAACTTCCAGCAATCTGTCTGCCACAATTTTTGGTAGTACCCGATGGAAACACAGACCCATAAATCTCATCGTCCAGCCCAGTCTGGCTCAAAGGCTGAAAAGAAAGGCAAGGGAAAACAAAAAACAGGTTTCAATGAAAAGGTGTTATCTGCAACCGCTCTCTAGCATTTCCTTGTTAACACTCTCTCAGGCATTTGCACCAAAATCTGGGCGACGTGCCGATCGTCAGGCCCGGAGAAACGTCGAGCGCGATGAAGCTCGCCTTCATGTTCCTCTTGTAAACCGAACACCTGATGATGAACCCCCACCAGTCATCATCGCAATCGTTGGGCCTCCAGGTGTAGGCAAGACCACTCTGCTCAAAAGTCTCGTCAGGAGGTACGCGAAGCAGACATTGTCCGAAGCCAAGGGCCCAATCACTGTGGTTGCTGGAAAGAAGAGGAGACTCACATTTATCGAGTGTAATAGCGACCTCAATTCTATGATCGACATCGGCAAGGTCGCAGACCTTGTTCTCCTGATGATCGATGGCTCTTACGGCTTTGAAATGGTGCGCTTGTCCCTGCTGAAAATTTTATCTCATCATAACTATCTTTGATCTATGACAGGAAACGTTTGAATTCCTCAACATCCTCCAGGCTCATGGTTTTCCAAAAGTCATCGGCATCCTTACTCATCTCGACCTCATTAAAAAACAAGCCACCCTCAGGGCTACCAAAAAGCTACTCAAAAGACGCTTCTGGAATGAGATATACCAAGGCGCAAAGCTTTTCTATCTCTCTGGTGTTCTCAACGGTCGTTATCCCGATACCGAGATCCTCAATCTTTCCCGTTTCATCAGCGTCATGAAGTTCCGACCCCTGATCTTCAGGAATACTCATCCATACCTCCTTGCGGACAGAATAGAAGACTTGACGCCGCGTGAGGAAATAAGAACCTCAAAAGGTCGGTGCGATCGTACTGTGACTCTATATGGCTACTTGCGAGGGACGAATTTGCGGCAAAGCACCAGGGTGCATATTCCTGGTGTAGGCGACATGGATATAAAAACAGTGACGAAGCTCAGCGACCCATGTCCCTTGCCAGATGCGGATTCTGAGAAGCGAAGAAAGTTGAGCGAAAAGAAGAAACTTCTTGTGCATGCACCCATGAGCGATGTGGGTGGTGTTATGTACGACAAGGACGCTGTGTGGATTAATGTCCCCGGTAACTTCACAAGAGGAGCCACTGATGGTGAGCAGAATTGTCGTTGCTTGATTGCCATGTTGTTGACTCTTGTGAGCAGTTCCTCATGGCGAGGGTGAGCGGATGGTCATTGACCTACAAGATGTCGATGAGACGCTTGAAGAGACAGTGGCCCGGAGCAATATCCGCCTTTTTGGTTCTTCGTCAAACCCACTGACTATTGATGCCCGACATCATGATAGAGAAAATAGCTACTCTGATGATGATGATGATGATGATGATGGTGATGATGATGACGACGAGGACGAGGACGATACTTCAAACGGCGACAGTGAGTTTGAGGAGGGAGAGGAGGTGTTCTCGGAAGATGAGCAGGATGATGAAGGGAGTGGCGAAGAGGACGAGCCTCGCACAGGCCCTTCAAACACAGGGCGTCACGCAGCACGCACAATCGTGCGTTCCACACATAGGTTTTCCAGTAAGGAGAAAGAGGGAGGAGATGTCACTTTTGCCGACTCTGACTCCGAACTTGGGTTGTCCGACGATGAAGGCCGTGGCAGAGCAGGTGAAGTCATGTATGCTGACGATGTAAAGGAGATTTCGAGCGATGACGAGGAAGAGTTCGATGAAGACAACGAGGATGACGTACCGGCGTGGAAATCTGGACTGGCTGCGAAAGCAAGCGCTGCATTCGAGGAGCTCGACCGTCGAAAGCGGCGTAAAGACTGGGTTGCAATGATTTATTCCAATTCGCTCAGTCCGGAACAGATTGCCAATGGCGCCGATACAACTCGGGCCAAATCGGACGAAATAGATGATGACTTCTTCCTGGTGAACAGCTCCGGTGCCGCGAACCAAGATGAGTTGGACATGACAAAAGAGGCGCTGTCTCCTGGTGCGCTGAGGGAGTGGGAAGATGAGGGAGTTCTGGATTCTCTCAGGACGCTATTCATCACAGGGGATCATGACGGCGGTGAGGCAGACCAGGAAACGAATGCCCACAAGAATCCGGAAGGCGGTAACTTCATCGACCTGGAAGCCAGGAAAGCCCAGACTGCTCTCACTGAATTCGAGGGCACCGACGCCGGGACTCGTGCCCTTCTCGAGGGTTATCGGCCTGGAACATATGTGCGCATAGAACTCGCTTCAGTCCCTTGCGAATTCATTGAACACTTCGACCCACACTACCCTATCATCGTTGGTGGACTGCTAGCTGCAGAGGAGCGCATGGGATACCTCCAAGTTCGCATTAAGCGCCACCGCTGGTTTGCACGTACATTGAAGACGAATGACCCGCTTATCTTTTCCCTCGGCTGGAGGCGTTTTCAGAGTGTCCCCATATATTCACTCGACGACCATTCCATCAGGATGCGCATGTTGAAATATACGCCAGAGCACATGCATTGCTACGCGTCGTTCTATGGCCCAGTTGCGCTCCCGAACACAGGTTTTTGTGCATTCAATGCGCTCTCAGGGGAGACTGTTGCATTCAGAGTGAGCGCAACTGGCGTGGTTCTGGACATCGACCGGTCGACAAAAATCGTGAAGAAGTTGAAGCTTACGGGTGTACCATTCAAGATTTTCAAGAATACAGCATTCATCAAGGACATGTTCACTAGCGCTTTGGAGGTGGCAAAGTTTGAGGGTGCAAGCATCCGAACGGTGTCTGGCATCAGGGGTCAGGTAAAGAAAGCGCTGAACAAGCCGGAGGGTACCTTCCGTGCGACATTTGAAGACAAAGTGCTGATGAGCGGTAAGTGGACACCGACTTGGGTTGTATTCACTCTGATTTGCAAGCCCAGATATCATATTTCTAAGGGCGTGGTATTCGATCCAGCCTCGCAGATTCTACAACCCTGTCACATCTCTCCTTCTGTCTGACAAGTCACGCTGGTCTGGCATGCGCTTAACAGGTCAGATTAGACGAGATGAAGGGCTGAAAACTCCACTAGCTGTCAACTCCACCTACAAGCCGATAGAACGCCCCGCCCGACGATTCAACACGCTCAAAGTCCCGAAGAAGCTACAAGCTACTCTTCCGTACGCCTCGAAACCCAAACTTATGAAGCCTCAGAGCAAGCAGACCTACATGCAAAAGCGTGCTGTCGTACTAGAGCCTGAGGAGAAGAAAGCAATTGCACTACTTCAACAGGTTCGAGCCCTGCGCAAGGATCAAGTAGTACGGCGTCGTGAAAAGCAACAAGAGCGTAAGGAGACACATCGCAAGAAGGTTCAAAAGGACGAGGCCAAGGATGCAGAAAAGGAGAGGGAGAAGAAGAAGGTGTATATGAGAGCTGCAGGGATGAAGAGCAAGAGGGAAGCCGATGTCGAGGAAGGGAGATCAAGGAAACGGAGGAAGACTTGAGTCCGAGTGACATATCATTAATGCACAGCCTCATAGTAATGATGTAGCTATTCTGGTATTCCATTATTTGAGACACGCTGTGACGGTGACCGAACACACGTCACACGCGAAGTCACTGGTCAGTAGGCTTCCGGAAGGCAACTAGGCACGAGGCTCTGCTCCTGTTCGCGGCCATCTTTTAATCAGCTCGTTCATCATGAACGGCCATCATTGGCAGCAGCAAGCTGGTCACAACACCCACAGCCAGCTCTCGCCAGATCCTGTGGCACATGGGCATGTTCCCAACTCGACCTACGAAGCTCACAGGCTCTTTGCCGCGTACCCAACGGCTTCTGCGACGCCTTCGACGCATGGTTAGATTTTTATACGTTTTGACACGTCAAGCGCGTTTAACAGTTCATACAGTAGCAAGACACATGAATCATTTATCTGTGTCCGCACTTAACCCCACCTACTTGCAACGGACCTATCTCGAATATAACTCTGGGTCGCAATACCAGCCCGCTCCAGCGCCTTCCCCGCTCTCAGAATACTCTCATGAGCTCTCCTACCTTTCAACTACTTCGATGCCCACAGATGATTCGCGTTACTGGCACAATACAAGGGACGACTCCGTGAGGCTACTGTCCCAAGGCGGCTCGTACGTTAAAATGTTGCAATCGGCGTGATAACTCAATAGTAACATCTCTAGACACAGATTTGCCTCTTCTCAGTTTGCATCTCCATGGCTACAATCTCAGCCTCAGTCAACGTATCATCCTCTTCCGTTTGCTCAGTCGTTGATTCAACGCATGAACCCTCCTGCCGCATACCCTACCCCACCTCCGCCTGGCATTCGAAGCACGTCATCTTCTCTTGCATTCGCATTAGGGCATCCCCTAACGTATCCTAACCAACCCAAACCACCTATCGAACCCGTTCATCGGCGTAAAGAACCTGTTGCAGCATTTAACAATCTCATTGCCCAGAAGAATCGAGACCTCGAGATGAAACCAGCTGAACGTGACATCAAAGGAGACGAACCGCAACATTCTACCCAACCTCCATCTCAGCCTGTGGCTCCTCGGTCTGTGCAATCCAACTCCCAATTAATCGAACAGTCGGCCCTTCGATCCCCGCCGATTCACGTTCCCCTGAGCACTCCTACATCCACACAGCTGACTCCGCGCCCTACGGCTCGCCTTCCTGTCCCGTTAGCACCCTCAGAAAATAGTGTGACTCTTCAGAAGCGAAAATATGCTAGTGAAGACAAAGGTTCTCCACTGAAGCGCATACACACCGTACCGTCAGAACGTCAGGAAGAGTTGAATATTCAGTCTCACTCCTTGCAGACTAGTACACCCTCATCGAGAACTACACCGCGTCAGGTAATGGCGTATGTAGAGGTACCTCCTTTACCAAGCGCGTGGAGGACTCCTTCCAAGAAGCGGCCTCTGCCAACGTCCATGTCAATTCCCGCAGATAATCTCGATGCATCGGGGTCTGAAGAGGATGATACCCGGTACAAGTTTGGTATCCACGCTAGTGTGAAGTTGTCTGCACGTCGTACAGGTGATAGAGATGAGCGAGGTAGGAAATCTCATTGATGTTTCATCAATCATTCATCTTCCGTTCAGTACCTCTCGAAAAACTCTCCGCGCTTATTGAGGACATATTCGAAGCTGAAGACTCGCTGGCCGTGGACATCGACGTGTCGGAGCTTCCGAAAGACTTTTTTTCTTCACTCACCACAGATTGCTCCCACCCTCACTTGCAAGCCAATGTAATCAAGAAACTGACGAAACATCTCAGTCAGCTCGCTCGACCTACAAAACGATCTAGACGGTCTGCCCGCGATAGCACAGACACCCCGAGAGCGAGGAAGGCGCTAGGCGACATCGACAACACTATCCTTGCAAGACTACTAAAAATTCTGGAGCGCAGCATCAAAGCTGGGGAAGCTCTTGATCCCTTGCGTGCTTCTGCACATGTCCCTCATGTAGATAAAAACGCATCGCCACGAAAACCGAAGAAGAGTCCAAGAGTGCAAAGAGTGGTCCACCAAGATCGGGATGCCACAGGTTCTGCCTCACTGAACGTTCCAGAGGAATATACACACGAGTTAGAGGTAGACAATGCTGACATGCCCCAAGAACTGACAGAAGCACATCTCCTGGACTTGTCAAAACAGCTAGAAGTTGCGCGCGATAGTATGCTCGCTGTAGAATGTTGTGTTGCGTTATTAAGCGGAGAAGGCTTGACTAAACAGGTTTGCCTTTCTGGTCAAATTTCAAGGTTGATCTAACTTCTTGGCGATTTCTCCTCGCTGTCAACTTCACAATACAGCTTTACTCCGAGGAGCTCATAACTGCCTGTCTGAGTACAGTCAAGAACCAGCTAACGATGATTCTATTCCCATTTGTCGAGGCTGCAGGCGTCGGTGGATCGTCATCGCCACAACTCCAATACATTCACAGCAACATTCATACACACACTGGTGATTTTCGACGGTTGCTCAGCGAACTTTTCCAGGCAGTCTCGGCTGTACTTCCGCGTATCAACGTGTTGTTCTCCGGTGAAAGCATTGTGATGTCAGACGCAATCATCATCCAGACTGTGTATATCGCAATCGGGCCGTTCTTTGTAGTGGAAACAGGCGAAGGGGATGTCAAGAGCAAGAAAGATAATGTTGTATTGAATACACTTGGCAATAGCGCTATGAGAGGTCTTCGGTTGGACGCACTCTCAGTCATTCGAAGTGTACGCTCGTCTATCGTGTTTGAAACCACCACTCATCGTTCGCCTAGATCTTTGCCAATCATGAGGAACAACGATCATGGATCATAGAAGAAATTTTGTCGTCACTCATCAAGCTTTCTAGCAGCCATAAGAAAGCTGGACAGTTTCGGTCAGTGAAGACTTATAGATGTTGAGTGCGAGTGACGTTGACATGCCATGTTCAGCTTACGCGATGGTCGCTCCATTCGAACAGTCTCTGCACTTCTGTTCCAGCTCGTACAAACGTCTGCCCATGATGTCCGTGTTGCAGCGCGCAAGATTGCCAAACGTCGCCAGAGTCGCCAAGCTCTTCGTCGACAGGACAGCGTGACCAATGAGAGGTCGGCTGAACCTTTGATGGATGAATTGGACGCGGAGGTCAGTGCTAATGCTAGCATTATCTCATACCTAACCGCCCGTGTAGGAGATACAGCTTTATATCACTGGGTTAGAGTCCGCAATGAATGCTGCAAAGACGATAGTCGTGTATTTGACACAGAGGTGAGCAAAATATTGTTGACTTCAGTGTTGATAAAATCATGTCGCTAGATCTGGCAAAGGGAAATTGACCAAGAATTCCAATGAAGCCGAATACCGAACCATTTTCGACAACCTTATTTCCGACCTTCTTGTCGTCCTGTATTGGCCAGAATGGCCAGCTGCAAGTTTCTTACTTAGCATCGTTTGTAAATTTATGGTGAGTTTTGCACCCTTGACTGTGAAGCCCTCTTGAATGTTGTTACAGGTTTCTTCTTTAGACGACGTGAAAACGAGCACTCAAACGGATACAAACGCCGCAAAAAGCATTGCGCTCGATCACCTCGGTGTCATTGCCGCACGAATACGCTCAAGCTCTTTGAAGGTAAAAGTACACGACCATGATAAGCACGGTCTCCACTCTCTTGATGAGGTCTGTATTTGATCGGAGTCTTATCAGCAACCATTTCCTCATATTTTGCAGATCATCTCTTCCGGCGACGTCAAACACTTGGACATACTCATCTCTCGACACCAGTCAATATTTTCGCACCTTTATAAAAGAGCTTCTGAAGACCAGGCGTATGACGTGAGTGACTTTAGTCCTACAGTTACATTCCTGCTGACATGCAAAAGAGTGCTAATGATCTGACGGCGGCTACTTGGGGTCAAGAATTAGCAGTTGCACTCAAACAACTTGGCAGTTCAGCGCAGGATGACGAGGGTCTACGGTCCAAGCTTCACGCCAAGCTGAAGTCCGCCCTCAGGGAGGTTTGGAAAGATATGTCAAATGATGTTTTTGATATCGGGTAAACTTCTATCCCACCTTGCCTCTGAATCGCTCGAGTTAACAACCACTGGCAGCTCGCAGGAGGAAGTCAATAAGGTTGATCGTTACGCTGAAGAGATTGGGACTATTCAGACGCTAAGAAACTCCTTCGGGCCAATTCTTAATGTCGTCCTGCTTGCACTGGATGCGCCCGCTGTTTTCATGCGTACAAAAGCGTTACGAGCACTCGGACAAATTGTAAACAGTGACTCCAGCATCTTAGCAGCAGTACGTGAACAAGTTCGTCGAGTCGGCACTTACTGACAAGCCACAAGCCAAATGTCCGTCGGGCAATCGAGAGTCATTTGCTCGATAGTTCCCCAGCTGTGCGTGACGCCGCTGTAGAACTAATTGGGAAGTACATGATAGAGTCGCCGGAGGTTGTTGGGGACTATTACACAAAAATTGCCGACCGTATCGCAGTAAGAGTATTCCATCGGTCGGAGGCTTATTTAGCTGACTTTTTCAGGATACGGGACTTGGAGTTCGGAAACGTGTGATCAAACTCCTCAAACAATGTTACGCCGGCACAGAGGATCTTTGTCGACGCATAGATATCGCGACAAAGTTAGTCCTTCGCATGCTGGACGAGGATGATACAGTAAAGGATTTGGCCATCAAGACGGTTGAGGAATTATGGTTCCAGGCTGCATCGCAGAGTGGAGTCCCTAAAACCCGGTCAGTGCCTTCAGCTGGTCCTGGCCAAGACAAGGGGCCACTTCTCTCCAAAGTCTCGGTCATCATGGGCGTATCAGCCAACTTTAAGGATCGGCAATCACCACTGGAGGATATGCTAAATAAAGTGATATTCAGCCAAGAAGCTGCTAGCGCATCGTATTTGCGAGGAACTTACACGGAAATTTGCGAAGTCCTCATTGATGGACTGGTAGATGCCTCGGACTTGCCGGGATTCGTAAGTGCAGGTGGCTCATTGTACCGACATTGTTGACATACTCTTTTGGCAGACCGTGCACAACTGTGTCAGGACTATATATCTATTCACTACAGCATACCCCTCCGTCCTCTCAGGAGCAAACGCGTCTACTTTGCTCCCGTATCTTAAGAATCCTTCCTCGGTAAGAATCTACCATGATAAGCACACAAAAATCTAAATACACACCAGTCCGAAGAGCTTGCTGTGTCCGATTATTTGCTCAAGATTTTCCGTATATCAATACCCCACATGCCCAAGACTGCAGTAAAGTTTGGTCAGGAACTGCAGCTTGTGTTGCAGCCGATGATTGTTAAACCATCCCACATCGGTGGAGTCGTAGTAAGTTGCTTGGTCATTGGTATTGATTGTTTACCCAGTCATACCATAGAGTCTACAAGAAAGTGTAGCTTGCATGTGCGGGGCAGTGCAGCATCTCACGCACGATTTTAACCGTCTGGTCGCTCTAGTCAAATCTTGCAATGGTACGAGGACTTTATTTTTGGACAGATTCATGCTCACGCCATGCTCTAGCCCGATTGCAACAGGCCATCGCTCGCCCATTTTCTCACCAAATGACAGCGGTTGAAAAGAGGACATTATCCATTCTCATCTTTATTGTCGCTTTACTTGGTGAACACTGCGACTTTGACCGCCTCCGCGATGACCATCCAGGTAAAGCTGCCGCAAATGTCCACAATTTCAGTAGTTTGACATTGATCCAAGACTTCGTTTCAGATTTGAACTCTGTGTCTCCAGTACCGTCATTTAGTTTCCTTATCTGACTAATCAAACTCATTGTCATTTCTCCCAGGGACCCATCGTGGAGCACATTTACAAGAGTTTACTGGAGTTATATGAGAAGTACAATGACGTTGGTCTAAAGGGACGCATCCTTCAGTGTCTCGGTAAGCCTCATCGCTGTCTCTGGTTCGTAGCCTTCTCACCTTCATAAAGGCTTCTTGTTCCGTGCACAACCAACATTAATGACGCTGGGGCGGTCCGCTTCCATCATGGATGACATTTTTCACTCCTCTGATTTTGAATGTCGCGGGCGACTTTTGCGGATCATGCACGACTTCTTAGTGTCCGAATCTATGAAGCACCATGAGGAGCAGAAAGGTTAGGGCCGTATTTTGAGCCCTTGCATTATACTTATTATCCGCAGGAGGCACCAAAGGCAAGCAAGGAGGGGTAGTGGATATGGCAGAATTGGTAGGGAACACAGATGGTTTTGCTGACTCCGGGTAGGTCAAACAATGGTCTCGTAAGGATCTACTAATAAAGATACAGTGTCAGCTCAGCCGTTGTTCAACGATACATATCTTCAATCTTGGACGCGGCCCTATCTCAAAATTCTCAGATCCAGAATGTTGCTGTTGATATTCTCAGCTTCACCATTAAACAGGGTCTCGCCCACCCGTTGCAAGTGCGTGCTTTGGTCTTTTTACAATCGTTCTTTGACCGCAGTTTCGGTAGTCCTTCCCTGTCATTGTTGCATTGGAAACTAGTCCAAATGCCGCCATCAGCTCACGGGCTAATGCACTCCATGCAATACTCTGGACTAAACACGCGTCTTTGTTGAATGCTCGATATATCATTAGTGCAAGACAGTCGTTCGACTACCAAAAAAAGATCTCTATAGATGCCGTCAAAGGTTTGACATCTTTACTGTTTACTGTGACATGTCCTGATCGTTAGTATAGGTTATCGAACGCAAGCAGAACCAGCGGCATTGCTTCAGAGGTGGTATTCTCTCGTGCGGGAGAAAAGAGCCTCTCGTCAAGACTTCCTAAGGGCTCTCCTAAAATCTTTTGATATTAACCCTTCTTTGAAATCATCACAGGTAATGTACTGCCTTATATCTTTTCATAATGCTCACGGGAAACCAGGATGATGTTGACTTCGCAAGATACATGGCAGAGAATTTTGCCTCTCTTGACTACAGAACACAAGAGGAAGTCATTACTGTCATTAAACACTTGACTGCCGTATTATCGACCGCTGGCATGCAAGTGATCGACCTTCTCTCGCCTTCTCACCTCCTAGCGCAGCTGCACGATACTCGACCCCTCCATAATGCATCTCACCAGCCACCACTGTCTGACTTTCCTACGCATTCAATTGATCAGGAAAATTCAAATGCTCCATCTTCCTCTGCTCCACTTGAAATGTCCCACATCGACGTTGCTGTCATGAGAAGTTCAATAACCATCGGGATTGTCATGCTTCTTAAAGCCCATCTTAAGTCTCTTTACGGGCTTTCAGAAGAGTGGGTCTTTTCCATAGAGGCTCGTTCATCATGCTAACCTTTTTTTTCCTCTCAGAAAATGTTCTAAATTTGTACTCGGCAAGAAGAGCGCTATTGGTGACAAACCCGCTATCAGACGTCACCAACTTCCAATTACGTGGACCCGCCTCCCTTATGCTACCACCTCTCTCGTCCAGGAGCACGACCTGACGGCTCACAGGCTGACAGTGAGTCTTCTTCCACTTTCCCTATCGTAAGGCTGACAATTGTCTAGTTCATTGAAGTTTGGAATGAGGATGGTGTCACTGCGGAACCTGAAGATGACGATGCATAGATGTGTTTTTACTACTCGCAGATTTTCCACTCGCTATCGACTTATTTTAAATATCATCGTACACATTCTCACTTGTAATGTAACATAGCAATGTCACAAGACGACCTTTAATTATGTGATTGATGTATTCTGGTGAACTAACCTAAGACATTTACCGTGGAACCGTCTACAAAGAGTACAGGACCTTTGGGCATCTTACCAATAATTTTTTTAATTGTGTCATCTAGATCTGGGTCATCTTCAAACTTCCATGGCAGTTGTCCACCATACGACTGTGGGATATCCTTCTCGTTGATTAGCGATCTCAACGTAGGACCCGGGTCTTTGCCCAAGATGTGAATTTTGTTGCGAGTGCCTTCGTCGAACCAGGTCTGTGGAAGAAGGTCAGCATTAAAAGAACACAGACATACATACTTGTGAAAGACCTTGATCCAGTTCCATATTGTAGGAAAGAAAGATGGTGAGTTCACGATGGCGATTGTATTGAGGGTCTCTGGATAATTTGCCGTAGCCATTGTGGAGGCCACCTGAAGATGGCTTCGTAGAGACCACATGGCAGATAAGGATACCTGCTCCAAATCAATTATAGTGGTCACTGATGATACTGGTGTTGGTGCAGCAAGATGGGAGCACAACGGCAGCACAAAGCGCGTCATCGCCTCGTAAAGCGCAACACTGTGCAGCTGCCGCTTCAGCTAACAATGTGTCGTGATTTGAATGCGTACTGACATTCGCTGGTATCGGCGCACTGAAGGCACAGACTCGAGTTCCTTCCGCAGCGGCGCATCTAAGGAAGCAAGACGGTATACATAGACCGGCAGGCCAGTCTGTGGACTAGAATGTTACCATCTGATTGCCAATGGCCGCAGTAAATTCTATCTGACCTTGTCGCGACGACCTGTCCATCGAGGGTAGAACCTCCTGGCTGATTCCATCTCGTTAGCCTCAAAGGTACGAAACAGCTCGTCAACGTTATGTTGTTTGCGCCAGGCTTCTGTGTCAGAAAACTGCTTCTGTGCTTTGTCTACGTCATACCGCCGAGCTCGCAGGAAACGCCTGAGACAACGTAAGCCTGAATCGAACTCGATGACACCGTGACAGCGTATTCAAAGACCAGAACGTACAGCAAAGTTATGTCATCGTGAGATGCAGCTGTATCATCGGACGCAGGCTGGTACAATCCTGCGTTTCGGAGTTTTGCCTTGAACGCCTCAAGTGATTGTCCTCGATCGTCGCTCACAGGTGTTGATGTTATAGCTGCCACAGATTCCTCGGGGGTACTATGGGGCAGTGTATCTGGCATATTGTGCCCTATCAGAGTTGAATCGATTCGAAGATGAATAAGGGCCAATTGAAGTTGCAACGTTGAAACTTCTGAAGGGCTACTAAACCAGCGCTATTACTACTATGGTGCACGTCACCTAGTCACGGGACACTGCCTGAGGCACAAACGCCACATATGGATACGGTACGCGCAGTGGGACAAGCTGGCATATTCAATGTTGTGGTGGCTTGGGAGATAATTATTTCTTCGTAGGGTTGCCCGAATCGTGTCAATTTGATGACACCTTCATTACAGACTAGCTATCATTTATACGAGTCCAGCTCGTGGGGTTTCAGGCAAAGCCTTTTCAGGATTACAGTACCTCAGAACGCTAGGCAAACTACAGTAGCACAGACCAGCCATAACTCCAATTACATAGTACGAGTGAGGACCCGTCACAGTCTCGTAGGTACTCCAGAAGTCAGACACCAGAAAACACACAAAATCATACACAAAAGAACGAATCAAGTGCTAAGGCTTCTAGACCGTGTCCCATGGTTCATCCGATGATAAATCCACAACGGGAATTTTCCCTCGAAGATCCGACATTTCTTCTGCACTGATGTTATATGATTGTAGAAGCTGAACGAGTTGATCCAATGAATCGCGGTCCGCACGTTCCCAGAAGGTCAATTGCCTGTCGTACTCCTGAATCTGATTATGGACTTCTCCGCTCATTGATGAGTCGTGGTAGGACTTGACCGCAAGCTTGATGGCCTTACGTGACAGTTCTTGATTTCCCGCCACAAGAGCTAGCGTCTGCAACACAAGAGTCAAGTTCATGAAGCGCTGGAGCGCCACACGACTGAGGAGCATTCATTATTCTCATGGAGGATGGGTAGCAGGACGTACGACTGCTGATACACCTCGTAAACCCAGTTCACGATCACAACGCTTGCCACTATCAGCACCACGATGGGGGCTGCAGGTCTGGCCAGGGTAGACACGATGCCTGCAACAGTACCCACAATAGAGAGCCCAAATGCACTGCGAACAATGGATGATATGAAAATTATCCGTCGCATGAAAGACTGCCCTACAGGTTCTTATTGGGATCTGCAGTGGGTCCAACGTCTAGCTTATCGACCATGTTCGTCATCAATGTCCTGAACTCTGGGCTGCATAGGTACTGCGCATAAACCACGTCAGAACATGCAACAACAACAAAGAAGAGAGCTATTACATCATGAGGGTCTTGGAAGTTCCATACATTGACTATGTCAGTGTGAAACACATGCAGACAGTCCCACATCGAACGGTTCTTGAATGGTGCACTTGATGCGAGGGCCTTCCAGTATTCTGAAGGACAGACGTGAAGGCTCAGATTATGTTCAGTAATTTGAATACAAAATCGAGACAAACTTCTCTTGCCAACCCTGATGCTGCGTAAATCGCGAGATAAGAATGAAGCAAACGAGGCTCACTCTATCGATGCCTTTATTTCGAGTCCAGGATCCACTCGCTGAGCGACGGGTGTCATCACCGACGCGTCGGTCCCAACATGCTTATAAACGAGTTCTTCGGTGGTTTGAATCAAACGGGCGAGCGTCTCCTCATGGTTTCCATTTGCTGCGCTCAAAATTGTATTTGGAATGCAGATGACAATCATAGCAGTGACACCCACTGGAGACCGTAGCATGTGGGATACTGGACCCTGCAAATTTCTCTAGGGGTGCGATGCAGACATCCTGCAGCTTGTCTTTTGCGCTGTTCTTGATGAAATTCTGGGTGTCCACCTTGCTCAAAAACTCGATAAAGGACTTGTCCAGAGTTCGCTCCACCCGGTCGAGGAGGGTGTTGCATTTAGTGAAAACGACAACAATGGGAACTTTGACCTGCGTTAGCTGCGACCTGTGCGGAGCGGTAGATATGCATTAACGTACTATTTCACAGCTCTCCTTCGCGCTTCGATGTGAGAAATTGCTCCACGCCAATCTCTAGTAAACGCCCGCCTGCGCGGGGTATTTCAAAGCAAAGCCTTGTATGTCGTCAGCTTGCCGAACAAACACATTAAGATGGAGGCTTCACCAAACAGCGTGCAGCTGATCTTTCAAATCCGACATTGCTCTCCGACGATCAATGAAATTTCGGACAATTTTGAGGTTGTCTTTTGACCCTGGTTCGAAACCTTTGCTATCGTGGAGAACAAACTTCTTGTTCTGCGGTGAGACGAGCTCGTGGTCAATGCTGGCCTCTCCTGGCTTTTCGTGTGAAGCGGTCTATTGACAGTATGAGTAGCTGTGCTCGTTGAAGTGCCGTGTGCAGCCCACCGCGTTTTGCACTCCAAATGTGCGGTTGATCAGCGAAGACTTGCCAACGCCAGTCTATTGGAAGTACCGTGTCAACGCTGGCCTGAGATCAGTGAAAGCCCGGTACCTTTCCTATCACTAGAATTCGGAACCTTGGAAGCCCCTGGCGTCAACCTAAGGAATCTTTATGGTAATCCGGACTCACTGAGGACACTCGCGAAATATTTCGTCGGTGGTAGGCCGGAGCTCCAGGGTTTCATCGGAAGGAGATACAAGTTGCTCAGCATACTAATACATGACTTAGATTTTTTTGATGGGCAACATTGAACCTTACTTCGGTTGTTGGATTCCCGGAAAGTTCGACGACGATGGCGATGTTTTTGTGAATCTTGTTGTATTCTGTGCTTGGGAAGTTGAATCCGTGAACGATCAAGGCGAAGGCGCTGTCTAACCTCGTCTGTTTCCTGCACTATACTTGCTAAACATATCTTCCGGTTCAAAAACAATATCCTCATAGTTGGTCTTCATCATTTCTTATACCGCACATGCAAGGAAAAAGTATCCCCATGAGAGAACTTCCTATGATAAACACAATAGCACATCAGGTGGGTACATTCGTTGTGGTCGAGTCCTTACATGGGTGGAGAAAACGTTTGTCGCAAAGCCTTTCCTGCCCCGCTTTTGATTGGCGTGGGCGACCTGAGGCTGATCCGCACTTCAGCAGATTCCACATTCTTTTTCGACTTGCTGAAATCGACGATGACACCTATTAGATATATTCAGTGGGATTGATGATTTCTCTGATGAAGCAACTTGTACCAGAGATGTAGAGAGGGCAAACGGGCGTTAAAACGTCAAGGGAACTTAGGGAAGTACTGGCCATGCTGATTCTGCTGATTCGAGTTAGGGAAGAACCTCCTTTGTCACGGTGGATTTATCTGGATGCTGGGTGTAGGCCATGCATCAGTCAGTGACTGACGCATGCCCTACATCACCAAAATTCTTGACCAGTCCTTATCAGCCAAGCTTATCGAATTTTGGTGATTCTATGTAGGAGCGCTACGCCGAAGGGGCTCGAAGGGGAGACTAGAGCTATACTTAGATAAACACCACTACCCAATTTAGTAGTAGGTACGAGCCGGACCAGTGCCTCCATCATTGATTAGTCGAGTTTAACTTTATTTATACAAGGGTAGTTGGACGAGTGTGCTCCTCAGCAGCCCTGTCCATCGGGCCTTCCCGATTCCTACCTTTGTTTCCACGTCTATCGTGCGTCTTTGGTATGCGGGCCTGTCCTCCTATCATTTCGGCCGACTCCCTGTGGGTCGTTCGGCACGTCCTTCATGTATGATGCAATCCTCGTTGCCACCTCCTTTAGTGGAGTTCTTCAGCCTATGTCTAGCGAGACATTTGGAGAGGAGTTCCTCACCTCTTCTCACTCGATTTGTCTGTCTCGCTAGGTACACTGTCCTTTTATTTTTTTAGAACCTCTTCTCACTCGATTCGGCTGTATCTATAGCGAGTATTTGCGCACTATTTAATTCATCGAAACATTCTCATGTCGGACAATGCTGGAACAACTTGAACTTTCTCCTCAGACCCCACCTCCGAGATTCATCATGAATTCGACCAAGAGGCAGTTTCCAAATGCCTCGAACTTGTTAACGACTTCGAAAAGGGAGTCGTCCAAAAGGGAGAAGCCCTCCTTGAAATCCAAGTCATCCTCCAGTCCACTATTAGTGAATCCGACACTCTCACCCAACATGATTTCAAGGCTGGGTTCACACACTTCCTTCAGCTCCTTGACCACGCAAATGACGAGTCCTTGCCCGCCAAGGAGCGAGTCATTGATAAAGCACAATCAGATAGGAGGGAATCTGGCTTACCGAGCCCAAGACCGAGTTCATCGGCCCTTGACAAAGAGAAAGAACTGTGCACCAGACTTAGACGACGAAATCTTTCAGAAGAGGAGGAGAGTGACGAATCAGGAGGGGAACATGAGCACGTTCTGCGAGTAAACTCACCGCCGAAAGACTCCATTTCTACCCCTGGCTCGATCCAGATCCCTACCGTCATGTCTCACACCAAAGAGCAGAGGAGCTCACTCTCGACTGTTACGAAGAATGGACCGAAGACCCTAAGTACTATCGGGGACAAGTCACAGCTACACCAGGCTGTCCCAGTTTCCCATTGTCTCAATGGACCTTACTCCTCGAGGGTCGAGCTCCCGACCTTGAAAAAGTTCTCTCGGGACATTACTCCACCATCATCGACCCGAAACAATCTCAGTCTCCTGGAAAGGGCTTCGAGATTACCCTGTCTCAGCCCACTACAACGCACAAAGTCAGGACTTACGGAGACTGGAGTATTGCAACCGATTTATGGGTCGAAGCTCTCACTTTCATTATGCCCTGGAAGGAAGGAGAGCTGCGAGGATATAAGCGGTACCTCTCAGGATTCTTTGTTGATGTTCACTACGCCCTCCACTCATGAATCATCGACTTCAACAAAACATGTTGACTTAAAGTTGAGGGGCAGAAATATCTTAGGTTCGACGCCATTTCTAAATTCCGCCGACTCGAAGTCATGCACCTCTCTTCTCTCGGAATGGTTGCCTATGCCGAGTTGCACCAAACCGGTTTCTCTTCCGGAGACAAGTCAACCAGCAAGTTCACAAGCTCAGGGAAGAAGGCACGATTTGAACCTTCAGGGCGAGGAGAACCCTGTCTTAACTGGAACAGGGGGGCATGTGATAAGTCCACATCGGATTGCCCCTGCTTCCATGCATGCAACAAGTGTCGAGGAGGGCATAGGCGAACCGAATGTGGAGTGGCAAGCACGGCTAAATGAAACTATCGCTCATGGCCAGAGATTTAGGAGACGAATGGTATGGGGAAACGAAGCTAAGTCCCTCAGTGGTACTGCTCTCTGGACCGAAACTGCAGAGCCTCTACCACGCCCTCCTCTTTCCGAATTCTCCAATAATGTTGCGGTTGGCACCATCACTCAATATCCACACCTTTTCGCTGTCTCCACGCCCATTAATGTAGACCGGTTCGAGAACCTCCTCACCATCGCACAACACCCCAATCTTCCATTCATCCGATCTGTTTGTCTCGGGCTCTGGGAGGGTTTCTGACCTTGGGCCGACACTCATCCTGGGGTATATCCCACGACCTGGGAAGTCCCTTCCCCTTCACCAAAGACTGAAGCGGAGTGGAACTTCATTCGGGGACAAATTGGTAAAGAGGAAGCTGTTGGATGATACTCACCCAGTTTCGAGCATGATCTCCTTCCCGGAATGTATAGTATGCCGATACATGCTGTTCCAAAGGAGGGAGGTAAATTTCGTTTAGTCACCAACCATAGTGCCGGAGAGTACTCCCTCAATTCTATGATCGCCAAGGAGGATATTGCCGGTGTCACACTCGACAATGTCCAAGACCTTGGAGAGGCTATTAACAAATATCAGCGCCATCATCCTCTCGACTTCTTGCAAATCTGGAAGGCTGACGTCTTGGAAGCATATCGTCACATGCCCATGCATCCCTTGTGGCAAATTAAACAAATTGTCATGTTCGAAGGAGAACAATGAGTTGATTGCGCCAACGTTTTTGGTGGTCGTGCATCCCAACGCATTTCCCATGCATTCATGTCATTGGTCATTTGGATCGCCGTCTTCATTCGCCTTATTCAAGCCTTTATCTATGTCGATGACTCATTCTCTTTCGCCAAACTCAGGGACATGTCATACTACGTTAAGTACCGCAAAATGCTTCCATCGGAGATGGTAACCCTTCTACTTCTGTGGGATGAACTGGGCATCCCACACGAAGAGCGGAAACAGATTTTTGGCTCACCCCTTCCCATCATAGGTTTCGATGTCGATCCTAATCTGATGAAGATTTCACTTAAGGACGACTCGAAGGCTGCACTCATCAGGGAGTTGCAGGAATTCGCGAGATATAAGAGCAAAAGGTCGCTCAGAGACTTTGAGCACATCACAGGCTCCCTTAACTGGGCCCTCAATGTTTGTCCGCTCTTACGACCTGGACTCTCTGCTGTCTACGCCAAGATTAAAGGCAAATCTAACTCCAAAGGTATGCTTTGGCTCAATCGGGCCGTCGTTGAGGAGTTGGTATGGGCCGCCTATCACCTCGAGCGCTCAAACGGAATCTTCCTGCTCAAGTCAGTCTCGTGGTGTTACAACCCTCTTCCTCTCAACACCCTTGAAGTCTACTGTGACGCCTCGGGATCTGGAATGGGATTCTGGTACCCTTCTCTTAACCTTGCTTTTCAATCCGGCCTTCCTGAACGACCTCCCATCACTGACATCTTCTTTACCGAAGTGCTTTGTGTGGCTTCGGCCATTCATGATGCAGTCACATGGTTGCCAAGAGATGGTCAGCTTGCAGTTTTTACTGATAGCCTCAATACCGTCTTCATGTTCAATTCTTTGTCGGGAGGGCCCGGATTCAACCAACTTCTTATGGACGTCGTGGAGACTATCATGGTCTTCAAGGTAGATTTCCGAGTTTTTCATATCTCAGGGTGTGACAATATCATTGCTGACCGTCTCTCACATTGGCGAGGAAGAGACGCAGTCCTTTGCTCGCCTGGCCTCCAGGTAACACCCTTTGAACCCCCTCGATTTGCGCTGGGGGGAGGTAAAAAATAATTCACTCCACGGTTGAGGCCAGGCAGCCTCTTCGAGCTGCGTGGCCGATGGATCGTCTCATTCACGAGTGATCTATCAATCTCGGTCTTGCCTTGGACAAGTCGACGAACCAGTCATATTCATCCGCTCTTAACTCTTATATGACCTTCTGTGACCTTCATCACATTGCCATTGACCCTACACCTGACACTCTTTCACTCTTTGTAACTTTCATGTCCACACAGATTAATCCCAGATCGGTGGACAACTATCTGTCGGGCATCAGCAGCGTCCTTGAGGAATTCTATCCTCAAGTACGTCAAAATCGTAGATCACGTTTGGTCACACGGACTTTGAGAGGAGCAAAACAGAGGTATGGAGTACCTATTCATTGTAAGCTTCCATTATCATGCTCGGACCTGGAAACCACCCTTGCTTCCATCCCAAGCCCACCTTCACACGATGATCTTCTTTTTGTCGCCCAGCTGTTTGATGGTTTTTACGGGCTCCTTCATTTGGGAGAGCTTGTATGGCCAGACAACTCGTCTTTACAGACTTTTGAAAAACTCACACTGCGTACTTCCGTCCTCATCGGCAGTGCGCACCATTCCTTTGTCCTTTGACAACACAAAACGGATATACAATTTGAGGGCAACACCATTGTTGTTCAGCGCACTGAGTCCGCTGATCCACATGGAGCCTTCTGCTCTTACTTGTCGTCTTGGGACAGGCTCTTCCCTTTTAACAGCTTCCTTTGGCTTCGCAGTGATGGGACCATTCCCACTCGCTCCTGGTTCATAGGTCGTCTTCGGGCTCTCTTTCCCGAGTCTATCTTGGGTCACTCTTTACGTTCGGGTGGAGCAACTTCACTTGCTGCGTCGGGAGTATCTTTCGATCATATTCAAGCTATGAGACATTGGTCTAGTGACTCATTTCGCGTTTATATATGAAAAAAACTAGCACTTATGCACGCACTTGTCTTTAATGGCTGCTCAATTCACAATCCCACGGCTCCCTTCCATCCTATCTAATTCTGAGTCATTTCTTTTATATTATCCTTACTTTTATTACTTATTACTCAAAAAAACCTCCCACCCACCCTCAAATAGCTGGTATTATAGCACTGGGATGCCTCGGTCTTGTATGTTACTCTGTCTCGCGCTTGCTTGTATTTCTCGAATCGATTGAGGACCCCCTGCCTCGCAGCGGGGTCCTTGTTTTTGCTGGCTAAATCCCACGCCATCTGCATTCTTACGAGACTGGAGCGAGGACAATTAGCACTTTAGCACTCAGGTGAGTTAGACACACATCGGGGGTTTCGACATTTTACCTCTTGCAAAATTTGAATCAAAAGCAGATCTAGACCTGGCTAGAGCATTCTAGTCCTAGTCTGGAATGCTCTAGATTGCATTTTGATTGTAATTTTACTGGTGGCAAAAAGTGGTAAAATGTCCAAACCCCCGTTGTGACAGGCCTCCGTGTTGCCCACTCTTATGGATCCTTGTGACCCAACACAGATATTTTGTCACTTCCCCATCGACGTGAGGTTCCTTGTGTATGCCTCATCTGGTATACAGCTATGTATACCCATTGCCCACTGAATCTAGATGCTGCGGACATTCACTGAGTTCACACACTGCAGTGATTATAAGACTACACCAATGCTTCTCTGTCATATTTACCTTCCCCCATGGACCCTTCAAAGATAAGGAAGAAAATTGGTCGTTTTCGAATCCTCGTTATAGGAAGAGCGAATGCAGGAAAAACCACCATCCTCCAGAGAGTTTGCAACACACAGGAGAACCCTATAATATATAACAGCGCCGGGAAAATGGTGGGCATTCCAATGTTAGTAGGAGGATTGTAATGATGACTGAGCGATGGACATCAGATCGATCCCACAGTTTTGATGACTTCCACAGAGGTGGTGTATACTTTTGATAGTTGGTAACATGAACTGACCTGTTCTCAGCGTGGAGAGCACGATATCGAGAATGAAATGATATTTCGAAACCACTTGGGTTTTGTCTTTCATGATTCATGCGGGTTTGAAGCAGGTGGGGAATCCGAATTTGACAAGATGAAGGCATTTATCGCGAGCCGTTCCAAGGAAACCAAATTAAAAGATCAACTCCATGCTATCTGGTAATTGCAACTGATCAATTGCCACATGCGCTACCTCACGTTTTTAACATAGGTACTGCATCCCAATGGATGAGGCAAGCAGGTCATTCACCAAAGGCGAAATCAAATTTTTCTCTCAGTGTGACACAGGAAGCAGTAAGCTTTCGCATCCAAGCATCGTTGACGTTCGACTGATGTGCAGATTCACAATCCTCAGTTGCAGTGATGGTATTGTTCACAAAGTTTGATGCCCTCTACGACATTGCATATGCACAGCTGAAATCGATGGGAAAATCGATGGAGGAGGCTGAAGAACTGGCGCCGAAGCACGCCAAAGAGTTGTTTGTGATCAGATCACAATTGGAGTTTCTATACCACTCCAAGGACATTCGATGTCCTCCAAAATGTCATGTATGCCTCTCTAGTAAGTTGTTGATCGTTGACTTATGAACCTGATACATGATGATTGTTGATCCATCAGACATGGACAAGGATGATGCAGATTGCATTCCACTCATGGAACGCACGGCTGGAACTCTGAATAATGAAGTGCTGCAGCAATTATTCGTCTCGACCCAGCAGATCAACTTGGAGCTCTGCATGAAATATGCAGTTGAGAGGTGTTCTCATTTGCCTGCTGCAAGCATTAGCGACTGATATCGTCTAGAACACTCCTGGAACTTTTTGACTCTGCAACAGCATCTGAGGGTCGTGAGGACATAATAGGGAAATTGGCTGTCTGGTTTCCACATATTTATGTAAGATAATCGGAAAGTTCAAAGGTTGCTCTCATTTACTTTGGGCGTTTACTTGCAGATGGTACTTCTGTTGATTCTCTCTGACATACTGATCAAAGTCATCACCTGACACTCTTTGCAGCAGGTGAGTGTGTTGATCCTCCTTCGAGCTCGAGCCATGCTGATTGAAGTCATTGCCCACTCTTCACAGGATGTGAGTGTGTTGATCCTCCTTCGAGCTCAAGCCATGCTGATTGAAGTCATTGCCCACTCTTCGCAGGATGTGAGTGTGTTGATCCTCCTTCGAGCTCGAGCCATGCTGATCGAAGTCATTGCCCACTCTTCGCAGGATGTGAGTGTGTTGATCCTCCTTCGAGCTCGAGCCATGCTGATCAAAGTCATTGTTCACTCTTCGCAGCGTGTGAGTGTGTTGATCCTCCTTCGA
>MU179340.1:0-31502 GCA_016767475.1 Suillus weaverae | reverse complement strand
AGCTCGAGCCATGCTGATCAAAGTCATTGCCCACTCTTTGCAGTGTGTGAGTGTGCTGATCCTTTCTCAAGTTCAAGCATTTCTGACCAAAGCAATCAATGATCTATCGCAGGAGGTCAGTACATTGATCCTTTCTTGAGCTCAACCATTTCTGACTAAAGTAATTAATGATCTATCGACAGGAGGTCAGTACATTTATCCTCTACCAACCTTGACCACTGACTGAAGAAATTGTTGATCTACTGACAGCTTGTGAGTGTGATTGTCCTCTGTCGACCTCCTGCCTTCCTCACTGATGCAATCGCTGATCTATCATCAGGGTGTGAGTGTATTGATTCTCTGCCACCCTCGCGTGGTACTGACCAAAATAATTGCTACTCTGTCAACAGGTTGTGAGTTGATTAATCTACCATCGAGCTTGAGCTACACTGACTGAAGAGATCGCCCATTCATTCACAGGATGTAAGTGCATCGATCCACAGTTGAATTGGAGCATCACTGACCAATGAAATTGCCAATCTCCATTGACAGTTCGCAAGTGTGTTCATCTGCCATTGAGCTCTAATGTTGCTGATCGATGACATCGCTGACCCAGTCAGTGAGTATCTTCACCCCCAATTGAGCTGTAGCCTTGCTCACCAATGACATTGCTCATTCACTAACAGGGTGTCAGTGTGTTGATCCTCTCAGCTCAAGCTTTGCTTACCACTGAAATTGTGCATCCTTCAATAGAGAGTGAGTCTAGAGCCTTGTTCGTGAACGACATTGCTGATCCATCAATAGGACATTAGTTTTTCCATACTTCTTTGACTTCGGGCCATGCTGACTGAAGATGTTACACATTGGCAGGACGTGAGTGTACCGATCCTCAACAGAGGTGGACGATTTTCAACTTTCCATCATGATTTGAACAGCTTTTTGGGAATGAACGTGCAGAGATGCGGTCTAGGTTACTCTCTGTGGTATGTCTGATTAGTCACAGATTGTACACATTTCTCATGTTGCAAATGTGCCAGGCCTCTGGCTCATCATCATTGGAGAATGTTGTTCAGCTCATTTCTGGTGAATTTTGAGGTCATGTTGTGATGAGCCCACTTATCATTGATCATTTAGCTACCGTCATTATCTTTGAACACTCTTTCTACATTTTCGACAAGCGGCACTATCTTCAGGAGAAGCAGAAGTCTGTTCCCTCTTTTTATGTCACTCTCGAGCGGTACATGGCATCTCTGCACGGAGCTGCTGCCAGGGAAGGTGTGAGTGCTGCTGTCCATGCATATGAAGAACTGCAACTACTGCCGCCCATGCATATGAAGAAGCTATGAGGACTGCTGTCTACACACATCGAAGGAATTTGCCTGCTTGGATGGTGAAGTTACAATCTGAGTGCTCCCAGAGGAAGGCAAAACAAACCTTTGAATGCTCTCAGGAGAAGGAGAAAGAATCTTTGTGCTCTCGGGCAAAGGCGGAGTTAATCAAGACTACTCTTGAAATCGCTTTAAATCATTGCCTGTGTATGTTTAGTTGTACTATTATGGCAACAATACTGCTGATACCTTTGTCTTCAGCAAGACCTTAATGGTAGGCATTGCAACGATGCTCCGGTTCGGAGTGGAGCCAAGGTGTCTTGGCTGTGAATGCAGATTGCTTGAATTCAGGTCTATTGATGTAGATTGAATTCAGGATATGGAATTGTATGAAATGGTTGTATGATTATGCAATATGGCACTTTGTCTGGCATGGTATATACATCATGATGTTTGGAGAATATCGCTCGCCCTCAGCCGAGACAGTGGCGAGAGCTACTGCGCTTGATGTACCTCTCAAGTATCTGTGGTCCAATTTCAAGGCATTAAGATCAGGTATATTCTGCTTGTCTCGACTTGCGTGACTTTTTTCTCAAATGAGATCTTGTTTACTATCGTCATCCTAACCTTACACTCTACGTAGACACACGGAATTAAATGTTTCCAACAATATCAATGACTCCAGCCAGGGGTTGATTCAGATAAGATCTCTGAAAGACTTGGCTGTGAGCAGAAGATGGCCTTCAAACCTTCGAGCAGCGGACGCACCTTGAAAATTTCCAGCTTTCATTCTTTGAGGGACAGCATGCAATATTAATGTGCATATGATCCTGGCTCTAGGTTATGAAGTTTTATAAAGTGGATGTATGATTCCCTTATACATTTACTGCTCTGGGCATGCCACTATCAAAACCCTTTCTGATATGATAGGGCGGCTAGGCTAACGATCGTGCAGATCATAATCTGGAGTCTAGATGCATCTTCTCGAGGGACTGACAGCCGACGTCTTGTAGAACAAAGGAGAAACCGACTAATTACAGGATGTCGGCATCAAGTCGATGGAGATTTTTGTAGCGCTGGATGTCACTTATGCTATGGTGTCCAGTCGAATTGTGTCTACCTGGCATATTGTGTCATATGTTGAGTTTAAGCATGAATCATACGGTAGCTGATCCGTTTTAACTACAAAGGTTAAATATGAACCATATACATACCCATTTTATGTTAGTTTAAATTTCAAATATTTTCTTCACATTTTGTACAACATAAAGCCACGTCCGAATAGTACCTATATATGTATGACAGCGCATCGATGCTAGTGACTGTTTACGCATCGATCAGGTCGTCAAACTTTCCACATGTCTCCCAAAGCCCCTTTAGAAGCATTTTCTCGTCCTTGTTCATGAATAGCATAATCGTGCCAAACCGTTGGACTTTTGATAACGATATCAGATATTCACGCACATCATCCGGAGCTGCGATTTGTAGATCTATAACTCGTTCAAAATGCTGAAGTATTGATGAGAGCAAAACTGGCTCCAGCGACGCCTGGAACATCTTAGGAAGGGACAATGGTGGTATTCCCTGAACAATGCAGGTTAGAAACGTGGTGAGGAAAGGTCAAATCACATACAGAGAGAATGTTCCAACGATCTTTGTCTTTCAGGTGCGACTCCCACATCTTTGTGAAGTTAAAGAGAGTCATGGGAGCTTGTGGGACAATGCTATCGACCACAGCTGCGCCAGACATTTCATCGTCCCTAACAAACAATGTGTGTTGGCCAGAATGTCGGAATATCCCCCCACCAACACGTGATGACTTTGCAGTGTCCCGTAACTGCTTTGCGTCTTTGAAACTTTCTGTTCTTGCTGGAGTAGTTTGCCTCGGTAGAGGAGGCGTAGTGCTCTGATCTGATTTGACGCTTAACGAACTGGGTTCTTTACTCCGAGGTAATGCCCGGGAAGAAATAGGCTGCAGCAATCCATTGTCTCCGAGGCCTTTAGGCTGTTTTTCAGCATCTTGTACTGCTAGCTCTGCACCACGATCATGCGAGGCTCTAGACACGTTCTCAACGATCTCTATTGGAACGCGCCTCCGCTTTATCGCTGGGGCAACCCCTGACGGTATAGTTATTGGACGAGAAGTATTCTGTAGATTAAAGGTCGCTTCAACAATCACGACTAGTAATACTTGCAGTACTCACTGTATTGTCATGCTTCCGCTTCTGCTGATGAATTAGTTTGTCGACTTCTAAAAGCTCCTGCTTCACAGATTGATTGGAGGGTTCCAATTCGGATGTCCTGACGAAATCTATGAGGTGAAAGTTGAGATTCTTCATCATTTCTGCGTGGAAGATATTGTACTCCCCTGCACGGGCTTTATCCAGACAACCGAGACCCATTCGAGCCTGACCTCTCCGAAATAGAGCTTTTACATTGTTGGGGCTTAGCTTCAAAACGGTCGTACAATCTCGTTCTGCATCCTCGTTCCTACGACCCAGAAGTTAGTTACCCGAGGCAGACCCTGCGATATATAACAGAATAAACGTACTTGCCTAGTTTCAAGTACGCTGCTGCGCGGTTGAGGGGAAATGTCGAGTCATCGGCATTCGCAAGAATTGCGGATGTATAATGGCCAATCGCAGCTGGGTAATCGCCCGACTTGAAGGCTGCATTGCCCTGTAAAGCGGAAGCCGTAAGAAGATGACGCCTGAGCACGCCTGAAGCGAGCAATGTTGACAACAACTCACCTGATCTTTCGCTATTTTCGCTCTATCTGATGCCATAGGATTTCGTTTCAAAGGTGCTGCTGGCAGTGAAGATTCGTCGGTCGAACTAAAGTCGTGGTAACTCAGCTAACATAAAGCCAAGTTGTAATACAATATAAATGACTCATTACAGTACAACAGTGGTAAATCATCGTTGTTAAGTTTTGCAAAGTGCACGGTAGCAACATCCCTCATACTAGTCCCTGAACGTGATCAGTGTCTGCCCAAGTATTGAAGGCAACTCAAGGTATGTATACGGTATTTTGGTTATTTTCGTAAGATTGCTTTCATTATTCTGTCTCATCATGTGCCCAACAGCTTCGCAGTGTACCCAATTCGCTTCTTGGCCCAGTGCTTGAGCACTACCGCTTAAGCGGCGGCACCTATCTTAAAATGGCAGATGTAGTATCGCTACCCAGCACAACGGTTGTTCCCCATCGTGCGTTTACCCCATCATGTTTCTCTCGACTCATCTTGACATTCCACGCGATGGACAAGCGTCCGTTAGCCGTCCCATCCGTTCAGCTGCACCGCCTCCTCGCTTGCTACACTCGCTTGGAGATGAAAACAAATCTGTCCTCAGTTTAATGGCAAATGCCAGCCATATCTTTACTGGTGGACAAGGTCAAGATATTGCGGTGTGTGCTAGGGCTTACCGATTAAATTCTTATTCTGATGACTATGCCATCCAAGGTCTGGGACAGACATACATTTACACTCAAGACTTCCCTTCGTGGTCATATCGGGAGCATACTGGCCCTTGAGCTTGCGGAGGAGAAAGGTTGGCTTTTTAGCGCTTCAGGTAGGTCTTCTCGTACTCTCATTTGCCGTTTTCTTAGCATCATGACTAGGTGACAGCACTGTCAGAGTATGTCTATCTCCTTTGATAGAGTGACTTCCCCTGACGGAAGTCAGGTATGGTCCACAGTGACCTTTCTACCAGTTTACATCCTGAATCCATATCTTGAAACGGGAGCAGGCGATCTATTTTCTCTCGCATGGAACCCCGCAATGCAGACCATTTACATTGGCTGTCAGAACACTTCACTTCAATGGCAAGGGTTCTGTAAGTTTCAGCTTGACCGACGCGCGGAAGAGCAATGCGGCTCAGGCACATCAACACCAACTCGTAAAGTTCACAAATTCTTCGATAGTTATCCACAATACACCCATCGCCCTGCGGATCTTCAAGCCAACAACCTCAGCATGTCTCCCTTAACCAGTCAGGGTGCATTCGTTGGGACCAGCTCTTTGATAAACATCTCAGCAACAAATGTCATCGACTCTGCTCATTTTGGCTACATATATTGTATGGCTCTTTTACCTTCGACAAGGGAAGGCACTGGACACCTTGCACAAAAGCCGGGGCAAAACTATTATCTCGTCACTGGAAGCGGGGACGAAACCGTTAAGGTTCGTCTTGTCTCAAGTCAACGGATGCGTTAGCCGAGTTTGTACCGTTGACAGATCTGGCGCTGCAACCAATCTGGTCTCAACATGATGCACTCTTTCGATTGTCAACATGGTGCTGTACTTTCGATCGTCGCTTCCGGGGAGACTATATACGCTGGATGCCAAGATGGGCACGTGAAAGTGCTTGACTTCGAAACACGAACTCTTGTTAGATCGATCATCGTTCAAGAAGTACGCGCATCCACGTATATTTTAGTGCGAAACCTCACATTTATATATCAGAATGTCGACGTCCTTTCGCTATCGATCATGCATTCTGATCTTTACACATGCTCTGCCAATGGTCACATTCACGTAGGCGTGGAAGATTACTTGTTTTCGTCGCTACCTGAATCATCTTTGTACCCCTCAGAGATGGTCGTCTTCGTTTGATTGCACAGCGTCGTGGCAAGCTCACGACGGTATTGTGCTCTCCTCTGTTGTCTCCTGTTCTTCTGATCGCAAGTCGTTTTGTCTCATTACCGGGGCGAACGATGGTTTCGTTAAGGTATCGTGTCGTAGTGTTTGCCAATAGCTTGTGAATACTTACCTGAAAACTTACAGGTTTGGGCAATTATTCCAAAAGCCGAGGACAATCTTTCCCAGTTGCGCGAGGTCAGCACGTTGATATCTGATTCGGATGCTACTCAAGGCATGTCGTGCTGCGACCTACGCCCTCAATCACTCAACTTTGTAGGAGATACAATGACTTATGCACTCTCCAAGTTCGTGTCAATACCGAGTGTCAGCAGCGACCCGAGTCACAGAGAAGACTGTCGTCAAGCCGCGATTTGGCTGAAGAAGGGCTTGAACCAGCTAGGTGCTCAGTCGGCTCTGGTGATTTTACTCGATTCGCCCCATTCCTTTTGCTCACGTGCAATATCTTAGCTACCTACGCATGAAGCCGGAAGTCCCCTTGTTCTAGGGACTTTTCATGGAACTCAAGGGAAACATCCAAAACCAAGAATACTATTTTATGGGTACTACAATTGTTTGATAGGACTTATCTCCCCTTATGGTTTAAGCAACAGGCACTATGATGTTATTTCTGCTCCCCCAGAAGGGTGGGATACTGATCCCTTCATTGTGTCAGGCCGTAACGGTTATCTGTATGGACGAGGGGTGACGGATGATAAGGGCCCTATTATGGCTGTAGCTTGCGCTGCCGCAGAACTTCTCCAAAATCGCGCTCTTGGCGTTGATCTTGTTTTCCTTATCGAGGGTGAGGAGGAGACTGGGAGCGCTGGATTTATTGATGCAATAAAAGAACACAAAGTGAGATCGCGTCATGTTACGCTCACATGATCACGCTCATTTTCGTTATTTTTCAGCACCTGATCGGGAACATAGATGCCATCTTACTCAGGTAAGTTGCTGCCGATCATCTCCTTTTCCTTTTGTTCATCTGCGGTAGTAACTCGACCTGGATTTCTGAACATCATCCTTGTATCACGTATGGTCTCCGCGGTGTCGTACACTCGACAGTGGAGGTACTGATTTTCGCTATTACAGTGACTCAAACTGACATGTGGTGCAGATAACTAGTGGCGTGCCGGACTTGCACTCTGGTGTCGAAGGGGGTGCTGCTCCGGAGCCGATGTTTGATATGTACGTCAACGACCCCCAATGGTCAGATCCGGACTCACGTTCATCTCAGGATTCGCCTTCTTGCAACTCTGATGGATGGTGAAGGAAAGGTGGCTATACCGGATTTTTGTTCGTTCACATCTACTGCGCATCGATTTTGCTTGGCCAGGCTGATGTGACACTCACAGACAACCATGTTCGCCATCAGACTGAGGCCGAAAAGCAATTGTACGATGTTTTGTCCAATGTAACTCAAAAGCCTGGCTCTGTGCTATCTTCGCGATGGAGCGAGCCGTCCTTGACTGTACATAATATAGACGTGTCTGGACCTAGGAGTAAGTCGCGCATTCCACTCATACCAGAATGTTGCTCATTATGTCAAGACTCGACTGTAATCCCGGGAAAGGTCACTGCAAAGGTGTCCCTCCGCATTGTTCCAGATCAGGATTTGGAAACCATCGCTCAGTCTTTGACTAATCACCTTAGAGGGTCCTTCGACAAGTTCCACTCACCTAACCAGCTTTCTGTGCGTGACTCATGATGACCATGACTCTGCAGCTCACGATATCTCGTAGGTGAGCATTGACCGCACGGCTGATTGGTGGCTCGGCAATTTGGATGGTCCCTGGTTCAAAGCACTCAAAGCTGCTGTGCACGATGAGTGGGATGTAGAACCATTACTCATCCGAGAGGGTGGCGTGAGTGATCTGTGTGGATCAGGGTTCTTCTTGCTCACTATTTATGAAGTCCATCCCATCGATTCCTTATCTAGAGAAGGAATTCGGTTGCCCAGCACTTCACCTCCCACTAGGACAAAGCACCGTGCGTTCGGTCTTGACTGTTTTATTCCTTGAAGCTGATGATCAGCAATCAAGGACCAAGCTCATCTGCCTAATGAGCGCATTTCTCTGAATAATTTATCTAGGGGAAAGTCGGTCATAAAGCGTTTCCTATCAATAGCTACAAATATTCGTGCCCCGACTGAGTGAAAAAAAATGACATGCATGTACGTCTTGCGTTCCCTATTATAATTTCTTCTTAAAATGCTATAGGAGAGTAACCGCTCTCCATATACCGAGAGAAGAGTTAGCTGTGTGCAACTTGCTGAACCTCGTAAGAACCTCACATGCATTTCAATTCCAAATTTTTCAGTCATTCACCTCAAGTTGACCACTGGCTATTCAACTGAGTTGTGCGTGTATGTATGACGTTCATCCTGATATTCGCGCGTAGATTCCTGGCAGCTTTGTTCAAGCTAGGATCGAGGCCAGCCTGGATTATGGTCGCGTTGCGTAGATACTAGAGACGGTCGGACTGGTCACGGCTCGTCTATGTTCCAGCTTGCAACATCGAGTGACCCTGTGACTCCCGATGCTTCTGGCCTATATATTCTTTGATCATCCGCGAGGCAGCTGATTCGATAGTTTTCGGCGAAAACTGGGCTACAAATACCGCGTTTATCACATCACTAGATGATCAGTTTCCATCATCAAGGAAAATTTACATACGAAAATGCCTACTCCTCCTCCATTAGCCGAAAGTCAAGATTCTTGGTAGACTAGTTTAATACAATATAACAAGCTTGCAGGATGATGGAACTAATTCTGATCTGAGGCAAAGTTACAAGCCAAATGATGTGTTGCTAGCTCACGATATCACGCTAGGTCATGTGATCTACATGTGTATGAATGAGGTCTATCTTACCTGCTGACCATCGACGACTACCAACCAACCGCAAAAAGGGATCTAGGGTTGACGTCATTAGCGTATTGCTTGCGCATGGGAGTCCGACCGTGCCGTGGTAAATCCAATCGAGTCCCATGCGTGTTCACCAGTAGCTCCTGCTAAATACTAGTAACTTCGATTCTCTCCTGCTAATTGGCAGCATTGAGTCGCAAAGAAGTTCATACTAGACCCCCTCCCATGACTTCTATGATAGAGGCTTTGTGTTCACAACGCGCTGTGCGGTGGCACCCGCCCTCTTATGACATTCGTATCGAAACCCTTCCCATTCCCGAGTATGTCGATTTCTCGCTTGTCGCATCATAGGATCGCACTGATTTGTATTTTGTTCCAAGGATTGAACACCCAGATGATGCGATAGTAAAGATTCAGGTTCGTAGATGTGCAGCAGATTTCATCTTCTCTTGAATCTTAACGCACCCGAAGCTTGCTGGGCTATGCGGTAGTGATTTACATGTGTACCGTGGAACAGCGAGGCTCACGGAACCGTAAATAAACTAAATCACTACCAGAGTGCCTTCTGAACTCAAGAGACATGTTTTGCTGGCAGTTGCATCATGGGCCACGAGTTCATCGGTGAAGTTGTTGCCCTTGGTACGGGTTTTCATTCCAGTTCTACCGGTCGACCGCACTTGTATTCCACGCTTCATGTCGGCGATAAGGTTGTCTCCCCGTTTACTGTCTCTTGTGGGGAGTGCCAGTGCGTCAGTTTCGTTTCGCCAGCCCCAACTAGTATTCTCATGTGTTGCAGTTTTTGCAGAGTAGGATTTACGTGCCGTTGCGTCGAGTCCTGCCTATTTGGCACTCCTCTGACTCCAGGGGGACAAGCTCAATATGTTCGCGTTCGCCGGGCCGGAGGCACCTTGTACAGTCTGCAGGACATTCCTGATGGGTCTTTGCTTGCTGACTCTTCTTTGCTGTTGCTGTGCGATATCCTTCCGACCGGAGTATTTGCCGCATTTCAGGCACTTAGTCATGCCAAAACCCTACCATTTACAACCAGACAACCTTATCCGCTTAGTGCGAGTCCGCCGCAAATTGGAGATGTTTCATTTTTACCCTTCTGTGAAGAAGATAAATCATTGACTATGGCGGTGATAGGGCTTGGCCCCGTTGGGGTGGTGAGTTCACTATGCTTGCCCAACATCTTGCCATGTTTTGATATGGTCGCTATGCTCTCACTAGTGCACATGTATCGCTCTCCTTGACATGCTCGTCACGCGAAAGCTGAAGTTCAATGTGATAGCCATTGACCCGAATGAAGCCAGGAGGGCAAAAATGGCATCAATATACTCTATCATCGGCGGGAACCAACAATTTGGTGAATTTCAAGTAGCAGACACCAGTGATGTCAAAGAACTTGTCGCACATTTGACCAAGGGAGTTGGTTGCAACGCTGTTCTTGAAGTGAGCTCCATGCAACCTGCCTTTGGACCTTGACTTAAATCATCACTCGAAGGTCGTTGGTAACACCAGTGCGCTTCGGCTAGCTTACGAGCTTGTACGGCCGTTTGGCTGTATCAATTCTGTTGGGGTTCACAGCGATCATGCTGTGCCATATAAAGGCGTTGAGCTCTATGACAAGAATGTATCACTTGACTTTGGTCGGTGTCCAGTGCGTGCTATGTTCCCAATGGCACTGGAGCTGCTCCTGAAAAGGCAGGATGTACTGGGATCAGTGGGTGGGGAATCGAGCTTGGTGGAGAAAGTAGCGAGTTTCGATGATGCGGTGCAGATATATGACGATTTTGATAAAGGGAAATGCGGGAAGGTATTGTTCGATCCATTCAAGTAACATATATGAGCAAAAAGCTGTCCGGCGTTGCCTTGCTGATTGCACAAGACACGGGTGTTCCATTTGGCATTGGAGTAAAATGGATCTGTCCCTACTCATGAGATAAGTTACATACAGGATGATAGCGACAACAATGAACACAAGCGAAGAAATATCGTATAGCGTATAGTAAAAGGACACTTTGTTTGACGTTTGGACAACACAAAGTCATGTGAATCATTATTGAGCTTGGGCCTCCTGAAAAAAAAACACTGGTTACGATCCAGGCTCGACAGGTAAAAAAATAAAGGACGGACCTGGTCCACGAACTCCATGGCCTCCTCTCGCTTGATGCTCCTGATGGAACTGACCTTCTGGTTGTTGAAGAGCACGCCATAGAACTTATCTGCGGTGACCAACATTTCTGGTCTGAAAGTAGTCGTAATGAACTGAGCCGAATGCGAAAGAGATTTGATCATGTCTAGACAGAGATCAGTCTCGATTTGCGATGTGCCACAGGGCACCTACTTGCGACAGCAGTTCGATACTGCGCGTCCAAATTTGCATCGATCTACGCGAAACAATATAACCTAACAGCATATCCCATGTAATCATTTCAACGCACCTCGTCAAATAAGTAGAAAGGAGCTGGATCACATTTCTGGATGGCGAAAACTGGAGAAAAAAGCTCAAAAACATGGTTGTCTTTAACAGAAATGCGGTTACCTGTCGCAAGTGCGACGAGGGATTTTTGACCCCCTGATAGCTGCTGTATCCGAAGTCCTTCATCGACCTTAGAGTTGAAGGATACCTATCATAGAATAAGAAAAAACAGCAAAGCGGTCGCAAAACAATCACCTTGATCGATATGCCAGTGTAATTGTCAATACTACTTTGCTGTGTATCATCTCCTTCGTCCATAGCTTCATCTTCATCCTGTAGCAGATTAAGCAAAGTTATTTCACGCTTGATTGTCCTATTTACCTGGTCTATCCGACGTTGAATGATCAACCGTCCACGGCCGGCAGGAACGAGTTTGTCGAAGACCTCTTCAAAATTGCTGGCGACTTGTTTGAATGTTCGCTCGATGGCTTCATCCTTTCGCTGGTCCAGTACTTGTACTAGCTCCTCGATCGATGTGGCTGACTTGTCTAAATCTTCCCTGCGCTGCAAGAGTTGGTCTCGCTGTTTTGTGAAAGAATTATACTGTTCGAAAGCCTTTTTGTTCACATGCGCGAACTTCTTCAACCCTTCGTTGACAGTGTGCAGTTTCTTCACCAGCTAAGTGGTTGGATCATTAGCACACAAAGTTCGGAGATAGACAGCTGATAAAACCCGCACTCGATCAAGTTTTTCGTTCGTATACTTCTCAAAAGCTTCCTCCGGAAGTACACCTAGATCTCGGATATTGCGGTTGCACTCCTCCTTACGACCGACAAGCATCTGTTTCTTAGCCAGGTATCGCTCGGTGTTCTTCTGCAACTTCGTGACACTGCGACTGTCCTCCGATTGTTGATTCTGGGCCTTCTCTAGGTTGGATCGAAGTTCCTGTAGGTCAGCCGTCAATTTATCGAAATCCTTTTCTGTCTCTGTAAGAATACGTTTGGTACACGCGGATACAAGGGACTAGTCAGAAGCGAACCTTGTGCACGCTTTGTTGAAGTGGATATAGAAGCATCGAGGGACTTGAGTTCACGCAATCGCGCATCCAGATTATCGGCGGATGACACTTCTCCATTCTCTGAGTCACCCAATGACTCCAATGTTACCTGCAGCTCTTTCTCTTTCCGCCGGAGGCTTTCATTGAGCTCGATTTCCAAGAGGTTTTTGCGGCTATCAAGCTATGCGTGGCATTAGCTGTGTGTTCCAGGATGCATTTTGCTAGTGCACCTACTTCTGTTCTCGATTTACTCAGCTCGAGCACTCGCTTGCGCCTTTCATCCACTTGTTGACCAAGAGTATCAATCAGATTGGCTTCGTCATCTGTCAGTGCCCGTGTAAGGGGGCTCGCAAGCTCAGTGCGGTACCCCTGTAGCCTTTGTACAATGCCGCTCAGCTCCGTCTCCAATTCATCCGCTTCGTTTTCTAGAGCTACAATGCCCTCGCTCAGCCTCTCGCGCTCTCTTGAGAGCGATACCGAGTCCGAAAGGAGCACCTCGCGTGCTTCCTTCGCCTGCGCCTGTTGGACACTGAGTACTTGGATCTTCCCTGTCACCTTCGTGATCTCCTGCTCGAGAGTGGTGATGGCAGCTTTAACCTCTTTGGCACGTTTGTCATCCGCGTCAAACTTGGAACGCCATGTCGCTACATTCTTAACCCCCTCAATGCGCGAGCGGCGCACGTCGTGGTAACCACCTGTAAGAGCACCCTTACGATCAACCTTATCACCGTCCAGCGTGATGGTGTTAACACCATGGCTCTTGACATACGCAGCAGCAACTGTGAGGTCGCGGCATACCCAAGTCTTGCCAAACACCTGTTGGAATGCCTTAGCATGCGCAGAGTCATACGAGAGCTTCTCGAGGAGAGGAAGGGCGTCTTGATTTGGAGGGATAGTGGGCTGTTTGGGTTTGAGGCGATTGAGAGGCATGAAGGTCACACGGCCGTTCTTTTCTCGTAGCATGATGTCGAGGACCTTCTGTGCAGTTACATCAGTATCGACGACGACGTGGAAGAGACTGTGAGGTATGAGCATAAGCATAAGTAGAAATTGATGTAAATGGAGGGGTGCACCTGTTTCCAGCGGTAAGTTCTATAGCAGTGCTAAATGTCGAGTCTGGTATCTCGAAAAGACGGTACAATGGGCCATATACACCCTCCAGGTTGTGTCGCTCTGCAATCCTATCGACGGCGCGGAGACCAGAGCCAGTGTCCTAAAACAATAAACGATGATTCATCAATTGAGGGCGCGCATATACTCACTTTGTCCATCATACCCGCAAGGTTGCGCTCAGCGGCCCTCAACTCGTCACTGGCATGCGCGAGTAGCCCATCCAACTTGGTATCCTCGCGCCATAACTCCTTCCTGCGCTCAATAAGTTCGGCCTGCTGCTCTTTGAGTTCTGTAACCTGCTCTCCAATGTCTTTCACACGCGTTCTACCATCTTCCAAGCTCCCCTGGATGTTATCAACTCTCCGCTCCATCTCAGCAACGTTCTGCATTTTCTGTGTGACATCCTTCCGAGTGGAATCGAGTGCTGCAGAACGAGCCCGTTGATATGCCTCCATACTCACGATCTCCTGCTTGAGGTATGTATCGCGCTCTGCCTTTGTCCGGAAGCGGTTGACACGACCTTGCTTGGCAAAGAGCGCGTTTAGCTGAGTGCGAGACTCTTCCATTTTACGCTTTTCTGCACTTTCCTTTGTGCGTGCTTTTTCCCACTGTGGAGTTAGTTCACGTAGTTCGCGCTCCTTGCCCCGCGTGGCTTGCTGAACGGACGCAAGCTCTTGTTTGAGTGCGCTATCGTCACGGTCGCCTGTTGCTCGGAGATCGGCAACAATGCACTCAAGTTCCGTACGAGCACGGATAAATTCATTGAGTTCGGAGTGTGCATCTTTCCGTGATATTTGGAGGGATTGGAGGGAATGCTTCGCTTGCGAGATTTGTTGCTCTAGGCGCTATGGCTGTGTCAATTGTACACTCGATGAAAGAAAGGGTTGGACAGACCTGTATCTCCTTCTCCCTGGTATCAAACTGTTCTCTTCTCATGTTGGCACCGTGTACTTCTCCTCGCCTCTCTTCGTCAATCTCCTCCAAAGCTTCTCCAACTTCCTCCAACTCTCTTTGATACAGTGCATACTCAAGACACCGGCGCTCCTTGTCCTTGTCCTGAAACTCGCGCAACTCTTCTTTTTCCTCCTCTAGCTCTGTCAGACGAGAGTCGATGTAGTCGATAAGTTCATTGATCTTTGTACGTTTGGCATCGGTCTCAGCCATGATACGAAGAGATTCGGTACGACGTTGTTCATAGACTTTGGTACCAGCAACTTCTTTCAACAGGGCGAGGCGCTCGTGGTCCTTTGCGTTTGTAAGGGCGGTGATCTGAAAGATTCTGTTAGGAGAGTATGGGTGGGTCAGGGGCACGTACCCGTCCTTGCGGAACGATATAATATGGATTGGACTTTGAGAATCCCGCACTCTCGAGGAGATTCATGACGTCAGCTTTGCTAGCGCTTTTCTTGTCAAGACTGTATTCATCCTTCTTGAGACCAATGGTACGTCTTAGTATGACTTCTTCGCGACCGGTTGGAAATCGATTGTCAGCGTTGTCAAAAACAATCTCGACTGGTTGCAAGTATGAGAAAGGATGCTAGAGGATCATATCTGGAAATTTGATACCGTATGCAGATAGTGTGGTCGTGACGGAGACACCTTCGTGCAGGAGAGCCTGCCGCTCCTCTCTGGACATGGAGGTATATGCATCGGACAATACAAAGCGAATGGCTAGGGGGGTGTAGGAGTAAGATTGAGAGACATAGTTCAGGGGTTCAGTGGGCACCTGCAAAGAAGTTGCTCTTGCCTGAGCCATTTCTACCTACAACGACATTATGGCGAGGAGAGAAAGGCTCTATCTGTGTCTGATCACGGTCTGGTAGAAACAGTGCGTAAAGTGGGATATCACCGAATGAAGAATGGTGAAACTTACAAGACTTGAATCCCTGAATTGTCAGGGTCTTGATATACATTAAAGCTGGCGCGTGCTCAACGCGTGAGTAAGATGGTGGTAGCGCGTAACACGCGCCACAAGTGCTTGTCACATATCACCTGACTCTGTGACACGCGGCACATCTTATGTAATATTCCGGGATAGTCCTATTGCAACTGTATAGTAGTTCGGGGATTGGCGGTTTACCTGATCATCGGGCTCCTAGTACTATTGGCGACGGGCATACTAACTTCAAATCAAGATGGCCCCTACTAATGTCAAGGCCAAGGCCGCCAAAAAGGCCGCTCTGCAGGGCGTGCACTCGCATTCAGCACGGAAGCAGCGCTACTCTGTTACCTTTCACCGTCCCAAGACCCTCCGCCTGCCCAGAAACCCCAAGTACCCTCGCAAATCCATTCCCCATGCACCACGAATGGATCAGTTCCGAACTATCGTCTCGTGCGTTTAATGCTATATAACACGAACTAATTTTTGACCGTTTGACGACAGCCCACTGAACACGGAGTCGGCGATGAAGAAGATTGAGGAGCACAACACCCTCGTCTTTATTGTTGACATAAAGTCGAATAAGCGACAAATCAAGGACGCCGTGAAGAAACTTTACGACGTTCAGGCTGCTAAAATCAACACCTTGATTCGGTTCGTCTCCGTGCAATGAGCTTTAAGATTACAACCTGATTGCCCTTAGACCTGATGGGAAGAAGAAGGCATACGTTCGGCTCACGCCCGACCACGACGCTTTGGATGTTGCAAACAAGGTAATTCAGTTCACCACCGACGTACTGTCGACGTTGTTATTAAACTATACTCTAGATCGGATTCATCTAAGTCTGTTGCTGCATTTTCTATCATTTCGTCGCGTATCGTCATATTACTATCCAATCATATGCACCTTGATGAATCCATGTCCCTGCCCCTAGTTGTGATGTCGTTTCGAATCTTTAGGGTCGCGTAGTTACAAAATCTGTTAAGTTAACAAGTTCCAGTGCTATATACTTAGTTGGCCGTGGGCTGTCTTGGGAAAGCTAAAAACGTTTCTGCAACCGAGATCATTTGTTGTGTTACCGTGTGATCGTGATTTGGTAGGAAACCTGCGCCCGTCCGCGCTAGATCGTTTCTGTCTTGTTAATCCTCCCCTCGTTTTCAGATTTCTGGTCTCAAATTTAGCTGCTCCTGTGACGCTGCCGGCGACGTCTTGTCAATTATCGGCCAACTGGCTTCCAGGAATCAAGAATCTTCGTGTTTCAAAATATCTTAGAACCTACTTTTTGCTCTCTTTGAGAGAGCAGAAACGCACACTCGTTCTATCCCTAGCGGGCCCAAAGTCGCGCTGTCCTTGCTATCCAGCAATATTCTATCATCTCTATGTATTCTGTTATCTATTTTATCCTTGCAACTGCGTTTTCCTCCCTTGTCGTTCCCCAGGTCGATGCACGACACTCGTCGGCCTCCAACTCTCACGCAAGGAGATCTTTGGCATTCAGGAAAAGAGCTCCTGATGACGTTTTAAGTGGTCTTGGTGCGTGTTTTCTTTCATTATTTAGTTTGGGTGATGTTCTAATGGGCTGGTTCTCAGGTAACATATTGGGTGGGGCTGGAAACGGACTTGGTATCAGTGCCCCAACGTCCTCTGCGTCCAGCAGCGCGACAGTCTCGTCCACAGGCACTGGTACGCCCACTCCAAGCTCTAGCCCCTCAGCATCTGCGTTACCAACTAGCTCGTCATGCAATGGGCTCTTGGGGTTAGGCGTAGGTTGTACCCCACCCATGACTACCCCATCCAGCTCGCCAACATCAAGTTCTACCTCCCCTGCTGTTGCATCATCCAACTCCAATCCATCATCTACCACAACATCATCTTGCAACGGACTGCTTGGTTTGGGGGTTGGTTGCTCGCCTCCCTCGCCATCTCCCACTTTGAGCCAACCAGCTTCGAGCACACCTGGAAGTTCCGGTTCTGTAGCCACCAGTTCGGCGGCTCCTCCCACAACATCATCTTGCAACGGACTACTTGGTTTGGGGATTGGTTGTCCACCTCCCTCATCATCTCCCACTTCGAGCCAACCGACTTCAAGCGCGCCTGCAGCTTCTGGTTCTGGTGCCACCAGTTCGGCGGTTCCCGTCACAACGTCGTCTTGCAATGGACTGCTTGGTTTGGGGATTGGTTGTCCACCTCCCTCATCATCCCCCATTTCGAGCCAACCAACTTCGAACGTGCCTGCAAGTTCTGGTTCTGTTGCCACGAGTTCGGCGGCTGCCGCCACAACGTCGTCTTGCGATGGACTTCTTGGTATGGGGATTGGTTGTCCACCTCCCTCTTCATCTCCCACTTCGAGCCAACCAGTCTCAAGCACGCCTGTAAGTTCTGGTTCTGCTATCATGAGTTCGACGGCTCCAGCCACAACGTCGTCTTGTGATGGACTACTTGGTCTGGGGATTGGTTGCCCAGCTCCCTCATCTCCCACTTCAAGCCTACCAGCCTCGAGCGTGCCTGTAAGTTCTGGTTCTCCTGCCACTACTTCGGTTGCTTCTACCATATCGTCGTCGTCGTGTGATGGGCTACTTGGCCTTGGCATTGGTTGTCCACTTCCCACTTCGACATCTAGCACTCTAAGCCAACTAGCTTCGAGCACGCCCGTAACATCTGGTTCTCCTACCACCAGTTATGTTGTTTCTACCACGTCGTCGTGCGATGGGCTACTTGGCCTTGGTATTGGTTGTCCTCCTCCCACCTCATCATCTACCACTTCAAGCCAGCCAGCCTGGACTTCGCCTGTAACTTCTGGTTCCCCTACCACCACTTCGGTTGCTTCTACCTCAACGTCATCTTGCGATGGTCTACTTGGTCTTGGCATTGGTTGTCCACTTCCCACCTCCTCGTCTTCCATGACAACCTCTGTGGGAACATATACCACTCCAGCGTCATCTTCATCGACGACCACTGACTGCACTGGGGTCCTGGGTCTTGGAATTGGTTGCGCTTCATCATCTACTTTTATGGCAGATTCCACTACATCTGGCACCGTGTAAGTTTAAATCCTACCGTGCTTGAGACCGTTTGATCATACTCCGTCGCAGGACTGCTACCACTTCTATCACAACTGGCACGAGTTTGAGCAATGGCACGTCCACATCATCTGCTTCATCGACCGTCGTCAGCTTCCCAAATAGCACGACCACGAGCAGCATTGGCACCCTTAATGAGACATCTACGATGTCATTGTCAAGCACCCATATGCCTACGACGACGAATTCCAATTACCAGTACCTGTCCTCGGACTCATCTCTGCTGGTCAATACCGCCACGTCCACACCCATAGCCTCCCCAACTAATTCAAATCCTGACGTCCCAATAACGACGTTCTCGCTTGCGTCCGCTCCGCCAGCCAGTCAGCCTTCTGCAGCACCGATCCCGACGTATCTCCCAACGGCCATTATGCCACAGCCTACGCTCAATGTCCAAAATGTGCCAACTACTGACACCCTGATCAGCGTGCTGTTCAATCAGTCCCTTAACTGGGAATGGGTTGCAACGAATGCGGATACCCAAGGACAGATATTCGAGTACTTCCCCTCGATAATTGCGTCAGCACTTGGAATTGATGGTACGTGCTCCCCGACATCACATACGTGCATACGTACCGAAAATATACTACAGCTTCCCAGGTACAAAGCTACGAGCTGCTGGTCTACGAACCCTCGTTGTACACCGGGATTCAAGACGTCGCACTACTTGGTACCATCTGGCAGGGTTATCTCCCTAATGACCAGGTCTCCACACTCGCCTCGCTTATCTCCAACAAAAAGTCCTCGTTCTATACTGGACAAGAAGGCAGTATACCCGCATCGCTCGCCCAATGCGTTGACCCCACTCTTGCACTGTCGTCCATGTCAGGTCCCACTCCAGGCGGCAGCAGCACCAGCAGTAATTCGAGTTCTTCTAAAGTCCGCCAGGACGCGATCATCGGTGTCGTAACGTCGCTTGGTGCTATCGCGCTCATCATCCTTGCTATCGTTGCTTATCGGTACTACAAGCGCCGAAAAGAGGTTGCGCATCGCCCTCTCTCTGAAACCGTCGGTGATCCCACAGGCGTACGCCCCGATGGTCAGGAATTTGATCGGGACAGTATTGGCGGTCAGCGGAGACGGAGCTTTTACTACGCGGAAGACAGTTTACGTGGATACCAAGGTGTCCGAGGTGATGATGATGGCTACGAGGAGCGCCGTGTCTCTCCTGTCATGAGGGAGCGCCGTCACCTCAACCCTGGAGCTATTTCCGCTCCCGTTCTGCAAGAGAGCAGCATGAACTGGTGAGAAGGAAGCGTTCTCCCAGCTACTCAGGGTGCTGTGGTCACTGCAATATGCAATTTTAGATACCTGTTCGGTTTGAAGTTGTTTGTATAATTTTGGCTGTGGTGAGTTCGTGATCGCGGAGTCCGTCAATTTTTAGAGCACACGATCCTTTTCATAAGTAATTACTGCTCGTCACGGGCTGGCCTGCACCTTCTGATGGCAGTATACAGTATATGTTCTTTGTGTATTGTCTGGACATGCTTTTTACGATTCGTTTTTACTAATACCCAGGGTCCAGGTTTTTTTTTTGTTTTCTGAATAGCTGTTAACTGTTGATGTCGATGGACCTCGATGGCCACTATATGTCATAGACTCGACCTGTAAGCAATTCGCACTGAGCAGGTCGTTGCGATGCGGCGGGCGCACACTGCCTTCCTGATGAAGGCACTGCTGAGTCTGATGGGGGGTTAATAATTCATGCGTCATGCACATGGATTATGATCTTGCTCATGTATGCAAGGGCAATGCAAACATTAAAATAGATGTGTATGTGAATGCCTCACCAGCCAACACAATTCCTTTGATATTATCCGTGATTGATCTTTTCTGGCTTTTATCATGGAGAGTTCAACAATTTGGCGCCTTTCCGAAGTCTCCAAGGCAGCACGGATGAGCGTGAGGGGGCTTCCCGCAATCCCAACAAGTCCACTCAGGCCCGACACTCCCCCTTCTTCAATTGCAAGAGACTTCTGGATTCCCCAAGTCTCCGGAGATGGTCAGGTATGGCTTTTCCTATCTTCAGCGCTCAGTTTCAGGTGACAGCTCTTTTTGCATGTAGATTTACTATGTCAACACAGTCACTGGGCAACTATCTCGTGATCTACCGTTCGACACGGAGAATGAGACATTTGATTGTGATCTCGCGGGCTTAACTTGTTCACAATCGAGCTCTCGTGCTGGCACCGGCGCTGGTCTCGGTTTTGCTTCTTATGGGGATGTCGACACTCTATCCGTCGTAAATGATCCTTCTCAATCCCAGTCAAATTCAGTAGAGCCCTCCCGGCTACCCGACACGTCACCATCTCATTACCAAAATAAACTAAATGGTGCTCTGACAGCTCCCGCAAAACCGTCTTCGCCCTTCCTTCTCGCAGACCTTCCACCAGGCCGCACCCGTGCCCAGACAGACCCTTCTGTTCTTCCCTCGAATCGTCATACGTACCGCATTCCCAGTGGTCTCTCCGGTTCGGCAACTGACCAAGTACTAAAGAGGAGTCTAACTACGCGGGAGAGCTCATCTACTAATCATCAGACGTCGTTGTCTATGGATCAAGATCCTCATCTCTTCTCGTACTCTCACCGTCCGCCTGTGGCCAGAAAGGGCTCTCGATTAAAGGAAGCCCCCTTACCCATGCTCCCCCAAGTTCAGGAACTTCCATCAGACGAAGGTCCCTCTCACCTCCTGACTGCAATACCATCTCTGGAGGAAGTACTTTCTCCTCGTCCACCAGAGCTCATTTCTGAATTGCTAGGTCGGTCTCAACAAGCTATTCGCTCTGTTATCACACATCTGCAGCAGTTTGGAATCCCTCGCGTCGCAGATGATGAAGTAATCGTCGATCGCCTTATCGGTGTCGCTATCGCTTCAGTTCGTGATTTACTTTACGTCTCTGGTCCTTCTTTCGGTCAAATACCAAGTCATCTTGTTCCGGAAGGATCACAAGATCAACAGAGCACGAGCACAGCGTCGCATACGTTACTCGTTCCCGCACAGCGTCGAGCTATTGCGACACTCTCGAAGTTTCTACTCTCTGCGAGAGCGATCTTGAATGACGGTCCCTGGAGTGCAAGTGACAGTATCGGCAACCTTGCAACTGATGCTACAGAACTTGAGCGCTCTGTTATCGATTTCGTGTCGATCACCCAAAGTTGTCGTTGTGATGAGTTTGATTGCGACAAGGGTCCGAGACACTTGCAGGGTTACTTCTCAGCACCACATGCAGGACTTGGGAAGGCTGGCGCCGGGGCTGCTGGAGCTTGGAAAGGATTTGGTTGGGTCACCATCGATGGCAATGAAGAAGCTCCCCGGCGAAGCTTGGACAGCGCAGTCTTGAACGACATCGTGGGGCTAGTACTGCAGGTTCAAGACAAGTCAAATGAGTTCGTTGAAGGCTTACGCGCTTCTGCACCTGGTGAGTATAAGTCTTGCGAGTTCGCATATCTCGGTTGAAACTCTGCTTTCGCAGCCGACGTGGTAACGCCAGCTGGCTTACGAATGATAAATCAGTTGTCATCCCTCCTCCTCCACCTTGGCGACCTGCATGTCGCTCGGCATGTCGACATCGAACCGGTGGATCAGGAGGAACTCAATGATGGTGCTCGATATCTCCGGACCGTTGAGAAAGCCAGAGTCCTCGTACGGTCGTTCGAAGCCACTACTCAGGCTGTATATGACGACGGCGCTGCACTTCTCACCACTACCCAGCGGATCCGTCACGAATGCGAAACGTGGCTCGGTCGGGATGAACATTATGATACCCTCGAAGCGCTGAACTCCTCACTGGACTTTAATCTTCAGATTTTGCGACAGACTCTCGAAAGTCTTCTTGTCATCGTGCAGGAACAGACAGATATTCTTGAACGGAGTAACAAGAGTCCCATTGAGTGGCGTATGTCACAACGTAGCCTCATCACAGCAATGTTGGCCGAAGAGGCACTTAATGGCGCGAATAACGAGCTCTACAATACGAACAATGACGACGCAGATGATATCCTCAGGAATGTTGCAAGTATCGAGAATACTATGCCTATAGCAGAAATGCCGGCTCCGCCTGTAATAAACGGAAGACGACCCCTGATATCCGATACAGTACCATGGGCTGACTATGAAGGCGGGGGTTCTTCTGTTTCATAATTATTGGTATAATCTGACTTAGACCACAGATCTTCGCATGATTAGAACTCCCCCTCGACAGGACAAAATAAGGGCGTTCTTTGGTGACGACGCGCCCTCTCACTATCTCATTACCCTCAATGCCGAAACCAAACCATGGTATCTGAGACCGACGTACGATCCTAATGATGTATTAGTTGACCCTGATGGGACTACGCGAGGTGGAACTGTTGCAGGTCTAGTTGAGCGGCTAACCGCTCATGAATATGCTGGTAAGTAAGATTCAGCTAGCATATCTCCATCATTTTAACGCTCGATTATAGATCCCAAGTTCAGCAAAGCTTTCCTGATGACTTACAAGACCTTCACTTCTCTCGATGAATTGTTCAGGTTGTTGGTGGAGCGCTTCTGGATACAGCCTCCAGAAGGTCTAAACTCCCCAGAGCTGGTGGAGTGGCGGAAGCTTAAGCAGCAAATTATTCGTATTAGGTAAGCCACGCCATTTGTCTCAGACCTTGTTGCTGAACTATTTCAGGGTAATCAATACGATTAAGTCAATGGTTCAAGATGACGATGTGTTAGAGAGGGACGACGCGTACATCCTTGACCGCATGATGGAATTTGTCTCGCGTGATGAGGTCATCACTTTACCCGCGGCGAAGCAGCTTATGGTGATCATTAAACGTGCTGTACGTGCTGGGTCAATGTTGGGGTTGCACTATCTGACTTGTGGAATAGCAGCGAGGACGTGATCCGAACAAAGTGACAATTAGCACGGCTCTGGATCCGCCACCTCCGCCAATAGTCCCCAAACGGATGGAGCTACTCGAAATTGACGCCTTAGAGCTAGCAAGGCAATTGACTATCACAGAAAGTCAATTATACCAGAAGATTCGACCTTCTGAATGCCTTTTGCGGTCCAAGGAATCGAAAACTGACCACCATGACAACATCGCAAACTTCATTCGCCGTAGTAACAGAGTAAGTTTCCTACCTGCACACGGTTCGTGATTCACAGATGCGCCTATTTAGGTAGCCAACTGGGTTGCATATGCCATCCTTTGCAAAGACGAACCTCGCAGACGCGCTTCCATCATGAAACATTTCATCACTGTTGCTGATGTTTGTTTATTTCGTTAAACTCCAGTGCTCTACTAACGCCTTTCTTATAGCGCTGCAGGCACATTCAGAATTTTTCGACTATGTTAGCCATCGTATCTGGCCTAAACTCGTCACCTATCCGTCGACTTAAGCGCTCTTGGGAGCAAGTGAGCACCAGATACATGTCACAGTTGGAAACATGCGAGACAACAATCAATTCTTACAAGACGTTTAACGTCTATCGATCTGCCCTTGCGAAAGTTTCCCCGCCGTGTGTTCCGTTCGTTGGTACGTAGTTGAAGCTACATCTATGAACGCGAGAGAATTGATCCCAAAACAGGCGTGTTTCTTACGGCCCTGACACACATTCAAGACGGCAGTAAGGATTCACTTCCGAACAACCTGGTGAATTTCCGAAAACGCCAGAAGACTTCAGAGGTAATCCAAGACCTTCAGCGCTGGCAGACTCAGCCGCACAACTTCCATCCCCTCCCAACTGTTCTTGTCTACTTGGACGATGCACTTGGGCAGTTTGGCGACAAAGATGTCAGTGATGTCTTCTGGCAGCTGAGCTTAGAAAGGGAGCCACGCGAAAAGGAAGAAGAGAAACTTGCAAGGATGCTACATGAAAGCGGTTTCTTTTGAGCCTCGCCAGAATCACTCTGTTAGTATCCTGACGCCTCATGGGACTACCGGTTAGACACCCAACTCCCGTCGCATTACTGTATCTCATTGGACACCAACTTGAACGTACTCTATTGATAAGTTATCCCAATTACCGTTGGATGCCATCCGTCCAATGTATCTACCAGTCTAGGATTTCTATGACACTTCAAAGCAAACTTTAATAAATTGCGCAATACACTATCAAGTGCGCGATACATAACAATGGAGTGCGCGATAACGCAAATGGGGGTGAGTAGTGTCCGGGCTCTTTCTGCTCTCGTGCGTAAGGTATCATTGTGAGGCAGGTAAATGAGTAGTCACTGCTGTAGTTACCGCGGGCAATGTATATGATATTGATTAATTGATACCTTGACATTGCGGCGAAGAACATTGATGTGTAACTAATTCTAAGTCGAACTAAGATGTAAGCTTCATCAGTAAATCCACACATTCCTTAACTTCCTTTTTCGTCACTTATTTTCTCACACAAGAGCGCACAAGAACCATAACATCTGCTTGTCACAAGCTCCCACAAGTTCAAAAGTAGATCCCCTCCTCTTGTATTGAGCTTTTGCGCACTTTTTTCGCACTTTTTTCGCACTTTTTTCGCACTTGTTTGAGGATGGACTGCATTGCAATTTGTGATAAGCAAATAAGTAGGGGATAAGCATGTGACTTATTTAACTTATATCCCCTTTTTCGCACTTATTTTCAACTTTCTCGCACTTAATTCACTCTTGTTGCAAGGAAGAACAACTGCATTTCAAGCAGACAAGATGATTAAGTAGGTAGCAGAAGCACAAAAGGAGAGAAATAAGCACTAGTAAGTAGATTAAATGTGAAACTAAAAACAAAACATTGAAATGGGCAAAATAAATGGTATGATGTCATTAGTAGCAGAGGTGCTGATGAGATGACATGTGAAAGTGACAAGGAAACATAGTACAAACAACCAAGGTACCAGCTAAGTTCATACTAGTAGTCAGTTGTGAGATAAACTACAAGAGCGAAAAACATCACCTCTAGAAAATGAGCACTTGCTCATCCTCAGACTCTTCATCCACATCCATCCGCATGCCATGCCTCTTCATGGTGAGGCTCTGTGCAAGCTCCGAGTTCTGGAGAATGACTGAGTCTGGTAAGCAGTTGATAGACATCATGTAAGACCTGGTGTGCATGCCCCAATTGGCATCTGAAAATGCCAATGGGACACTACTCTCCTTGCCTGTCGACGGATTGATGTCTTGTTGCCTCAACCATTGCCCACAGTGTCGATGTCACTCAGGAGCATATGTCTGTTGGAAAAAAGTTTGATGGCACATTCCATCTGAAACACAGGGTAAGTCAGCTGTATATGGAAAGGATAGAAAACACATGCTGCTGCCATGACCAGAGCAAGAACACCCTTCGAGTGTCCTGGCATTGTATTGTTCATCCTCGGCAGGCTGGCAGCGCCAGATGTGGCACACTTGTGCTGCACAAGGACCTGCATGAGGAGGTCAGACTGGAAAGGGTTGGACAACTCTCCGTCCTCTATGATGTCCCCAAACAAGAAGGTGAGCTTTGTGTGCAAGGCTGATGCAAAATCTTCATGGTCCTGATCAGTGTTGATATCCTCCTGCGAAGTCATGAAGTTTGCAAGTACGACGAGAGCCACATTGCTGAGGGTATTGCACCACTCTGACAACCACTGGAGGGTCTAAAAATGATGAGATTAAAATAGTGTCTGAAAAAAAAACATACAAGGGCAATAACAGGCCCATCAGCTTCAACTGTGTGTGGAATCTTGCCTTTGTAGACTGCATTCCAGACTGACTGCAAGATAGGACAGAGAATGTCCTCTGAAAGGTTCCATACTTCATCTAGATCGCCAATGCAGTGAATGGCAGTAGGGATGAACTCTCTTGCCCACTTGTTTGCCATCTGACAACCCTTGGGAAGATGCTTCTTCCTGTATGCAGAACATGCAATTGCCTTGGAGGGAGAGGTGATAGCACAACGGGAATTAGTTCCAGTGGTAGCAGAGGACTCAGACTTCAGCTGTTTCACTGGAGGGGCTTTGAGCATGGTAGCAACATTGGTCTAACATCTCACAATCAGTAAAAGATAACATTGAAACACCAAAGCATACTGTAGACGTTAACTAGCACATGGATGCTGGTTCAATAGTAGGTTCAGTCTTGAGTGCGATCATACTGTCATTGGTGCTCTCCATGACTTCAATGTCTGATAACAGCATCAATAATTCATCATCGTCCAAAATAGGTGACATTTTCTGCTTCTGACTCGCAGCCAGTGAGTCAAAGTCCACTGAGAAGATGGATTGGGACATGGGTTTTTGGGTGAGGGGTGGAGGTTCAAGGTCAGAATCATACTCCGTGGCCTGACTGGCACCAGAATTGGGCCTATAGTGCCTTAGGAAATCAGGTTGTGTAGCAGGCATGGAGTCACCATAATCCCCATTCATCGCGATAAGCTGGTCGCAGAAGTCGTTAAGGACATCCATGTTGTCAGCATCCTCAATTAAATCAGGCTGCTCAGGTACTGAGGTTACACCACAATGGGTAACATTTGAAGGCAACACATCATTGAGAGCTTTGGAAATGATTGCAACACCCTGCAGTTGTGGTTAAAACTACATTAAATTTGAATATACATACATATAATCAGACTCACCATTAACACCTTTTTGCCTGTGAAATGAGAAAGAGGTTTTGTGAAGAGCTCCTTGTCCTTGTCCTCATCGGACGCATACAGATTTGAGAAAGCAGACCCTGTGAAGCCTTCGGCATTGGGAATACTTATGGGTGTGGATGGGGGTGGAACATTGCTGCTGATGGTGCTCCCTCTTGTGAGCTTAGACAAAGCAGAGCCAGCAGACTGTGAGTGGATGGAAGGGGCAACCTTGGAGGCTGGCTTCGAGGCAATCATGGGAAAATTTGATACCCACCCCGGGATATGCCCAGCAATTGTAAATTTGGGACTTAAAGCATCAGAATTGACATTTACCGCAACATTGAAAAAAAAAGAGTAGTTTTGGTCAAAAGGAGCTTCATAGCAGTTACTGTTAAAGTAAGAACACTTACATATCAGACATCTTCTGATGGATGTCTCTGTCATGTGCCTTTGTTGATCCATCGATAATGATGCCAGCATTTGACACTGCTTCAATCACATCTCTCACCAGTGGTTTGGTGATCTTTTTCCTCTTGGTTTTGGTTGCTACTGACTCCTCCTCCAACTCCTCATCACTTGTGGGATGTTCAACATTGGCACCAGCTGCTAACTGCTTGGCTCTACCCTTGTGACCCTTGCCTTGGGTGACAACAGGCTTATTGGCAGTGACAATTTCTGCTCCCACCTGCCCACCAACTGTAGTTGAGTCAGAGGTCTTCAAGGCCTTCACAGCCTTCCCCACTGGACGTGCACAAGGACACTGAGACTTAGGTGCATCAACATGTGCAGCATCTTGATCAGCCTGCATCTGTGCTTGCAAAGTAGCAATACACTGATAACTTTCCTGCACAGCTGTTTCACTTGCCTCCTTTGCCTCCTTTTCATGCTGGTTGTCAGCGGCCTTCTGAGCAGTGGTATGTCTCTTTCCCTGACCCTGGGTCAAAATGTGTTCCAGATGTTGAGTTGCGTTCTTAGGTTGAGTTGCTATGTGCTGCATAGCTGTGTTAGGCTGAGACATTGTATCAACAGAGGGTTTTGGAGGCTGAAGAAAGTTGAACGTGGGTGCTAGGTTACGAAGTTGAATGTGAGTTTCGTTACATTCTCAAAATTTGTAGTTGCAAGCTGACTCTGAATAATTCATGGACCCTGCTTAGTATTCTGATGTACTAGTCAAATTACTGCGAGTCTACTGTGACTGCCATAAACCTCTGGAGTATCAATATTCACCAGCACTTTTCGGCAGAATGTGTCCAATAAAATGACCTGCGCAGAATTGAAATGCTTTCAGTGCAGTGAGTATCAATGTTTACCAAAACCTTTCCGATGGTATCATGACCATCAATATTTGCCAGCACTTTTCAGCAGAATGTGTCCAATAAAATGTTCCATGCAGAATTGAAACACTTTTAGCGCAGTGAGTATCAAAGTTTACTAAAACCTTTCCGATGGTATCATGATGTGTACTGGGGGTATGTCATTTCTAGTAGTGGTGACATAACTGTCTGTTTTACCAAAACTTTTATGGGTAGCACCCGTTTTCGTCTTGATGACACCAAAACGGGCATAGGTACCTATTTGAGAGTCTGGATCCAACATCAGAGGCCAGTGTCAAACCTTGTATTTTTTTGCTAGTCTTTGAAATCTTTCGCTAGCTGTAGTACACTGTATCAACCTGCACTACTCATATGATGCCTGGAAATCGCCCTACTCACCATGCCCTTCAGTTTCCATGCATATATCCAGGCCGCACTCAACACATGCATGCATGCCATCCAGTTGCACTTGCTCAGGATCTTCCCCAATTGCACCAACCACCATCTCCACCTCTGTTGCCTCCTCCTCCTCATTTCTTGCCTCCTCCTCCCCATTTCTTGCCTCCTCCTCCTCATTTCTCGCCACCTTCTCCTGATATCTTACCTCTCCAATCATCATCTGGTCCAATAGCTGACGATGAGGATCCAGAGTCAGAATTCACAGATGCAAGCAGGTGTTACTATCATACACATCATTCACTCCTCAATGGTAAGTACCTTTCAATCTGGGTGTTTCATGTGTCATGACTCAGACATGCTCTTAGGGTGACCATGCACAGCTGATGGTGTATTTCTGCCGCCCGGTACATCACTGACTCTTGGTCCACCAAAGTCTCCTCATGACTGGAGTCCATATCGCAGTGATATTGAATTTGCAATGGCAGAGTTTACCTTCAAACAATGCCATGTCTAACAAAGCTTTGGACTTATTATTTGACTTAATGGCTGCGCAGCTGTTAAAACACAATGACTCCCCTCCATTTGCAGATCACAAGGATTTGCACAAGGTCATTGATGCCACACAGCTTGGCGATGTCCCCTGGCAATGCCTCTCGGTTAAATATGTGGGAGAATGCCCTGGGCATGATACACCTCCATAGATGGACAAAGAATATGAAGTCTGGTACAGAGACCCCCACATCATGGCACATAACATGTTAGCAAATCCCACCTACAAGGGTGAGATTGACTATGTGCCATTTCAAGAGTATGATGCATCGGACGATGCACGCTGATGGAAAGACTTTATGTCTGGAGACTGGGCATGGCAACAAGCTGTACATATTTGGTGTATTCCTTATGACTTGGGGCATACTAACATTTATCAGGATGAGATATCAAAGGATCTGAACACACATGGATCAATGTTTGTCCCAATAATTCTTGGGAGTGACAAGACCACTGTCTCTGTGGGCACAGGTAATAATGAATATTATCCCTTGTATGCCTCAATCAGCAATGTGCACAACAATGTGCAATGCACTCACCACAATGCTCTTGTTATCATTGGTTTCCTCTCTATACCCAAAAGTATGTGTATTAACGTTTAAAATTGTATTCTTCATCTGAGCTATGGCGCAGCTAATAGGAAACATGCTCACAATGATTCATTTCATCTATTTTGCTGCCAGCTTTTCCACTGCTCGCTATCTGCAATTCTATCCACCCTGAGGCCTGTGATGACTGAGTACGAGGTCCTGCATTGTCCAGATGGTCATTTTCGACATATTGTATTTGGCATAGGACCTTACATAGCCGACTATGAGGAGCAACTGGTGCTATCCTGTACCATTAAAAATTGGTGCCCAAAGTGAGTTTTTTTCTCAAGACAACCAACCCAAAAGTCGCAATTGGCATCAACTTTTACTGACATGTTTGTAGATGTCTTGCAAGTCAGGGAGATCTGGATGGTGGTGGTCTCTTATGCTGTTGAGAACATACAGATCTCCTAATACATGAAATCATAGACTCGGATACATTGTGGCATGAATATGGTATCGTAAGTGTTCTCATCGTGAGTGATACTATCTGCTCTCAAATTATGTACTAATATATCTGGTACAGCCATTCACAAATGACTTCCCCCGAGCTGACATTCATCAATTAATATCATTCGATCTCCTCCACCAGCTAATTAAAGGCACCTTTAAGGATCACCTCATGGATTGGGTAGTAAAGTACCTTAGACTTAAGCATGGGACCAAACGAGGAGACGAGATCATGAGTGACATAGATCACAGGTATGTGGCCTCACTTGTTAATCTGGTGTTCTCTAACAATAAGTCAGAATTGCTGTTGTGGCGCCATTCACTGGTCTATGGCGATTGAGCCCATTCAGTCACTTTTTGAAGATTTTCCCCGTGTCAAGTGGACACCTGAGGTTGAGATTCTTCTGTCGGAGACAGGCCACCCAAGATGGGCCCAGGTGGAAGTATAGACCGATAAGAATGGTTGGGCCTAGGGTTTAGATATTATGGCTGGGCCCATGCATGATAAATTATGGGACAGATGGGCCCAAGGAGCAAGTGATAACAAACTGATGCTGACAGTTGGGCCAGGCAGTGCAGGCAAGTAGGATGAATTGGATGGGCCCATGTTGTGTAGGGTTTTGACATCTGGGCCCAAGATGATATGATGGTATCTGATGTCTGGGCCCAATGCGATGATGTAGGGGTTTGACGTCTGGACCCAAGATGATAGGGTGGTATCTGATGTCCAGGCCCAATGTGACGATGTAGGGGCTTGACGTCCGGGCCCAGGATGATAGGGTGGCATCTGACATCCAGGCCCAGGATGATAGGGTGGTATCTGATGTCTGGGCCCAATGTGGTGATGTAGGGGGTTGACATCCGGGCCCAATGTGATGATGTAGGGGTTTGATGTCCAGGCCCAGGATGATAGGGTGGTATCTGGCATCTGGGCCCAATGTGATTGTGTAGGGGTTTGACGTCCAGGCCCAATGCGATGATATAGGGGTTCGACGTCCAGGCCCAAGATGATAGGGTGGTATCTGATGTCCAGGCCCAGGATGATAGGGTGGTATCACACATATTACAGTGACCTATCTCCGTATAATACGAGGGAATGGACGTGCATAATATCCCGTATGATACGGGCCAGTGGACCATGGGCCCATGGTAGAAATATCCTTGACTATGACGGATGGGCTGGGAGTCAAATTATTCCCGATGGAGGCGGGTGGGCCCATGCAGGGAATATGTAGAGTAGATGAGTGGGCCGATGTAAATGAATATTCAGTAGA
>MU179339.1:200785-288533 GCA_016767475.1 Suillus weaverae | reverse complement strand
GGAAATTTTGCAAAGCGCTGTAGGTCGCCGTAACAGCTCGTGGATTTTTGAGAACAGTTGAGAATTGTGTTTACGTTTCGTAGACCGTAATTATAATTATAATTGAGGCCTCGAGGTGGAAGTCCTACAGAAGAGGCTACTATATATTGAAGACAGCTGACCTTGACTTGGAGACCGCAAGGTTAGGTTATGAGGTTACCCGGTACCGCCAGTTGCCGGACTGCCACGGGGGTGATCATAGTGGTCGAGGCTGTGACGCTGCAACAATCTTTTTCTATCCGGATCCCATCTCTCTCGTGCTTGTTCGTAAAATATTCAGTCCAACCTTAGAAGCTTTTGGTATAACATAATAGTAATTTTATAGTAAGAATCAAAGAGCACGGGCCTCGTCAGCGACGCACCACATTCATGTCAATGGCCGCCTCATCATAGAGGGATTCGCTGCTCCCGATGTCTCAGCTCACGTCCCACGGCCGTCTCTTACACACGCGCTAATAACTGTGACATGTGTACGTCTTACTGTTACATTGTGCTCTCCTAAGCCACCTAACTGACTTGATTCTATCCTCCCAGTGTGCACATCCGATTTCTAGCCGAAGGCGCACAACTACTCCAAGAACTGAGCGTCCCAAAATCATTGGACTCGAGTTCTTCCCACACAGAATACTCCAGTGCGGCAGGTAACTTCGATTGTCGCATCATGTTGGACAAGGAGGGACCGATCAATGCCGTCTCGTGGAGCCCAAACTCGAATTAAGCCAACGTTGTCTGTGGATGTTAGTTACACCCCCGGTCGCGGAAGACGACTGACTGCAAAACCACAGTCTTGGATAAATGTGTGCGGATGCTCCATGATTTCAGATCCTCTCCACATAACTTTATCTCATTCAATCTTGCCGGCTTCGGCACCTGGCAGGGAAAATTAACATCTTCGACAGAAGAACATCGACGAAGATCTATACCATCAACCCCTCATTTTGCAAGCGGTTGCTCTTCAGCTTCCTCACCTTCGCGTAGACAACGGAATGAAGGTCTGGTATTGCACTGGTGGACCTATGCACGTCCAGCTCCTCGAGGAGTTATACCAGACATTGTCGAGACCTCCTCAACTTGATCAGGCACCCTCATTTGGCCAGGCTATCCCTGCTACACCCCAACCCTCACTCAGTGTATTGGTGGTGGCTCTACCGCTAGGCCTGTCACACCCTAGCCTGCAGGAGCTTACTGACCGCCAGGTCCAAACAGATTCAGTTGCACAAGATGTGTGTGGCCGGTATACATCATGATAACCGAAAATCCGTCAGGGAACCACCCTTTGCTCAGCAACCCGTCTCCTCTGACCATCCGCACCACTTTCTTCGCTCCAGTGCTATACCCAAGTCCGAGTGCGCTGGCTTTCCCAATGAACGGTGCGCCTCTATCGTTAGCTCCTTGCGTTCCGTCTCGTCCATTGGTACAGTGTAGAGCTGGGATAGCTTATGCTAGGATGCCTGAAGCTCTATGCAACCTTCGAATGTAGTAACAGCGATGTCGTTCCAGTCATTCTTGAATATCACTGGCGGCAGTGCCGCAGGAGCAGTGCAAGAAAGCATGAACATTGATAATGTATATGTGTGAGGAGTTCGTTCTGGATGTACTTCCTGTCCGACATCTAGGGATCATCGGCTCGGTCATAGGCGTAGAATCTAAAAGGGTTTTGCTCGAGCAAATATCTGAGGTGCAATAAGGGAAAAATTGGGTAAGGAACACAATCCTTTCTTGATCATCAACATTGTGTGAACTGTCAGTATTATACAAGTTACTCTGCCATCAGGGCTCGTCGCTCGATACATCAAACCCCTTTTCTCAACCGAGGACATGGCCACAGAAGCTAACCTGTCTACTTACGAAGTGCGGCAGTCAGGTACTACCTTTGCGACTATCATTGATATTACAACTAATGGCACGATGCTCTGCCACTTCTGATATATTTGATCAGGGCCCAAGAACGGCCCAACAGTAATAATGAAATTTGGCTACTAGCCGATGTGATTGTACATGATCTCCCTTAGACCACAAACTAAGGAAGACAGTCGTACCTAGAGTCTAAGAATATGATGAGAGCAATCTGGTCCAAGATCGAATTATAATTTGCACAGAAAGCCACTTGCGAATTATTAGCAAAGCATCGAGAGAATTTGGATTCATTCATTTTTCACAGACGGTTTCGGCGACACCTGTTACAAGCGTGCATTTGACACCCAGCACAACGCTAATGGTTGTCAAATCAGAATGTGTGTCGACGTAAGCAATACGATGCAGACGACTTACGAAGAGGTATAGTGGGAGATGCGTCTCGCAGCTCTCGCAACGTCCGCCACCGCTCCGGAATTTCCAGCTTGTGTGGTCACAGTCGTGGTCCACTCTGAGACGCTCCATGGTCTCCCTGATCATACGCTGTCTGATGGCGTTCCTATCTGAGCCCGACGTTACGGCAATTGATGCAGGCTGTGGCTGTGGCACTCTTGTGAACCATGCTGAAACGCGAGCACTCGCCTCGGCACGGCGAGTCCTCCGAGTCTGGGAAGGGGATGCTGGAAGGGGTGCTGGTGCTGGTGCCTCGCGATGGAAAATCGTGGCACGGGGTAGAACAGGAGGAGGCACTGGGGCAGGTGCTTCAGCACGGCGTGCCGTAGGCCGGATATTGACAACTGGTACTGGTCTGGGCGCTGCAACAGGAACCTGTTGAGGAGGATCTGCAGGGCGAATATTGACAGCTGGCGCAGGTCTGGGTAGATTAATAGGCTGATTCCTAGCAGCTGGCACTGGTTGGCGCGCTGCAGGTGCCTGTTGGAAAGGATTAGCAGGCTGCGCGTGACGTACGGGCGGCAGCGGCAGCTGAGCATCCACGCGACGCTCTGCAGCAGCAAGCAGCCTGGCCTCGTCCCACTGCGGGCACCTGCAGCTCTTCCAGAGTGCTTTGCACAGATAGCAGAACTCTGTCCTGCATCGGCAGGTCATGTGGAAACACCCCATGTTAAGCTCGATCATCTGAGCACAGCCTGGACAGCGCGCCCACCCCGAGGCACGGCTTAGTGTGAGTACTTGCTCAGTCTCTGCATCGGGAGTGCAGATGTGGCTGAACCCTTCGTATCTACCACGACATTTTCCACATGTTGTCATCGTACACGTAGGGGACGGGCATGTAAAGGCCTTGGTGAAAAACCCCTCATGTAATGGCCCGAGGAAACGGCTGCACGTTGGTGCAACACAATAAACGCGCTTCATGGTCCCAAATTCTTGAGCTTTGAGGGTAAACTCAGCAAGGACTGTCTGTGTCAGATGAGGCTGAACTTGTGAGAGTGGAATATTCTGGCGACAACATCGAGGAGGATACAGACTCTCGTCGCGTGTTGCTGATTGGAATAGGTTGGTGATGCAGTCGATATCATAAAAATGGCCACATGGTGCTCGAACTTCTCCTCCGAAGATGGGATCCTGACAGATCACACAGTCGTGGCCGGTGGCCCTGGTTGTGATAGCTTTAGCAACAGTGCATTAGTATGATAGGTAGTAACACGTCTCACCGAGGAGCTGGCCTAGTCGCAGTGGTGGGCGCTTGACTTAGATCTGCCAGTGGGCATGTCTGGACACTCGATGCGGGCGCCGAAAAAAAGGAGCCAAACCATTGTCCCCATGTTTGTGTTTGTGCTGTCGTGCTGAAATCCTCGTCAGATAATCCAGGGAAACATTACACTCCGAGTCGCAAGCGTACTTTCTCATGGTGGGTTCTGTTGCTGGCCTGCTTATCAGTGTTAGCTTTGGGAGTCCCGCAATATATGGCTTTACCTAGGCGCAGGCTCAGGGTCTTCAACAGCAAGTCGCTGGGCAAGTGCCCGATCAGCATTGAACTCCGCAAGTTCTCGAGCGTTCTGCATCAACAATGCGAAAGCAACTTCACGGTCACTGAGTCCCTCTCCTCGATGCACTCTGTTATCATATAAAGTCTGCAATCTCTCCACGTCAGAAAGCTCCAGTTGAGCGATCATACGGGTAAGATCCTCTTCATAGTTGTCTCTATCTCTTGGACCAGGGACCAGACGTGGTCGTGAGGGACCAGCGATGTTCATGGCGGCAAGAGAGAAAGAGTCTAGCGCAGCGTGAGAGCCTACAACGACATTCAAATAACTTCTGGGTGAGCGGTACTAACACGTGCCGAGCCTTTGTGGGCGTAACAAAGATCAGCGCTATTCTACATATATCTAATGACCCACACGCTGTACAAGACTGCTGATAATCGGCGATGAGCTCCGGATAGCTACAGTACTAGTTAAATTTTATTGTAGTGTCCCCCAATAGCCCCAAATCCTGCATCTGAGTAGCCTGTGATTAGCTCAGACCGAATACGTCCTTGAGAATCTCGACAAGTTCTTGATCTTCAGCATCAGCGCTTGTGGGACTATGGCAGCCTTGCTCGGCTGCAAACCTCTGTGCATACTCACGAGCCTCGTTTATCTTGAGGACAGTGGGCATACCGAGCCGCTTGCCATCCTCAACTGAGCGACTCGGTTGTTTACACAGAAGAATGTAGGCGGGCAAGAGGAGCGATTTGTCGAGGTTGTACTTATCATAGGTGATAATTCGCTCGACAGGTTTCATGTCGAGCTTTTGCAGTTGCCGGACCGCCAGGTCTCGCACGCCTGGAAATTTCCATCGTGTGGCGAGGTCAAGGATAGTAATCCAGTGGTCTATGGGTTGCTCATCATACATATATTGCCTTCGATTCCAAGCGCTCAGTCCACCAAAGAACATGAGCTGGGGAACAAGACTCACGGGTTGTAGAATACCCACAGCAGTCGCTCGAACTCACTGATCTTGACATCATCAAGTCGGAACGCTGCCTGGTCGGACTGACCATCTCCCTGTGGCCCAGCTGCTTTGAACCCCTCTCGGAAGTATTCGGACTCTCTTTCAAAAAAGTACTTGTGTACGCGAAAGACGGTGCCCGCAACCTGGGTGGCGGCAGGTTTATCAGGACCATCACGATTAAACAAAAAGATGACGTGCATGAATTGATACACTACCGTCATGCAAGTAATACTGGGGATGGCGTGTTATTCGGGGCGTGCCCATATTTCCGATAGTCGAAACTGTCTGATAACGATGATGTGTCGAAACCTCTCCCCGGACCCCACTTTTATCTGGTGTCATGGCCACGGCATACCTTCCGTAACCCATTCACATGCGTTTTATTTTGAAACAAGGTTAAATGTAACCAAATGTGCAGCAAACTCCGAATCACCCAACAAAAGGCTGCTACTGAAGATCAAATGAGGATTCATTCAAAAAGATACTCGCCTAGAAGTGCGGAAATAGGTCGTGCAGAAGGCATGGTGGGCTGTGTGCGATGGTAAAACCTGTGCGAGATAGGCTCACGGTCTCACACCGGACAGAAGCAGTATCAGGGTCCAGCAAGGATCCACATTCGTCCTTGAAAGAAGTAGTACTGATCACTGATCAATCTTCAACTTATGGACCGTCAGAGTCTGGAAGGCATACATATGTGATTCACTTGCGCTTGCACCCCATCTCCTCTAGCTATTTTGGTAGTTTTTGCTAGGAATCGCGACATGCATTTGGCATCGCGGCTGTTTTGCCACCGTCTGAGATGAGTCGTACAAGACCAACAACCCCAAGAAGTACTTCATTTACAGTACTATCATCATCATCGCGTCGTATCATATAACGCGTTAGCTGGATGATTTCCACTTTTGAGCAGGACTCAAGTTGATATGGCAATTGTGAAGGTGCCTGAATTACTCTCGAGTAGAACGTCAAGCGGCTCCGGGAATCGCTGCCTGCCTGCAACGAGGGACACACGCTGTTCTACTGCGATGCCTCAGTCGTTATCAGAATCCGTTTTAGGATCTGATCCTACAAATATCTAGTGAAATGTTACTCCAAGTAATGCAGGAAAATGCTGACTGACGTCACCCAGGCTCCCGATGGGATCAATATCATAGCAAGGCGGAAGTAGGAACCTGGCACTGCTGGGACCAAGGATGGCGTGTTGGGTGCGGCGAATCACAAACTGTCGATAACTATAAGGAGAGGGGAGCTGTAAGGACATTAGACATGACTAGGCAGGGGTAGAACAGTTAACTGACATGGATAGGCTAGTAGCTATTATCTTCTGCTCTCGATCAACCAAGGAATCGAATACTCCGAAGAGCTTGGGCAGCCTTCCAACTGTGCCAGAGTATGCTAGGTCATTTGACAAACTCTGCTACAATTGTAAGTGCCGGAGCGTGGTCCAGCACACAATCTTAACACGGTAGGCCACTTTAGTAGGTTGGTGGTTGGTGGTTGAACGTTGAACATTGAACGTTGAAATCTGAAACGTTGACGTTGAACCAACGTTGAACGTTAACGACGATGTAAAGTTTTCGGCAAACAACATCCACACCCTGACTGGTACCGTGATCTCCATTGGGCAATATCTTGAACTTAGCCCAGTACGTGCACAACAGTTGACACAGAATTTAGGATCCTGCAATATTTTATTATGGACGATGATAGTGCCGAGATCGAGCTCGTATGTTCTTCCTCCAGGCGGATTCGCGAAGTGTTGACCGTCCTGTCATGATGCAGCTAGAGCAGAACCTCAACAAAACGCACCAGATTTCACAGCGGATGACTTGTGCGTGATTTCCAGTCATGTCCAACAATTGACCTCACTTCGTAACACTGTGGCAGCCATCCTGACAAATTTTGACACTCGCCTCGTGAAACTTGAGAAGTCTATCCTACCACTATACAACTCAACACAGAAGCTCAAACAACGGGCTCAGAGTCGGTGGTCCAGATTGCTTCATAAATACAAACTCATCGGGTGGTATACAGATATTGATCGTGCTCTGCTGAAGATCGACGAGGTTGCTAGCAGTCAAGATGGCATTGCCATAGAAGAAGGTCTGGTTTTACGGGGGTACGTTGCAGTTCGGTCAAGGCTAGGGACATACCTGAACCACGAACAGGCCGCAACCCGGTCAGCTTGAAGCCTACATTGATATCCTTGAACGCCTCAATGCTGCCATTGCATTCAAGTCTTCCGATGCAGATTCAAGGGATATGGTAAAATTCAGATGTATTCGTCGCTGTTTTAGATGCTCTCTAATCGTCTTTCCAAGGCGCGACTGATCGAGACCGGTGCGAAGAAGCTTACCCAGTTGTATACTAAGTTTGTTGCAGAAGGCTCCTCGGGATCTCCACCAGTTTCAGGTCTTGCATTCATGCTCACTGAGTTCCCCCCTCCCTTGATGTCCTCCCTCACACCCCTGGTCGCCTTCCTCCGTACTCTGCCCCTTCCGTCAACGCATCCCTCTCACCCCGCTGCTTCAGCTATCCTGAACACGCTCAAGGATGCACAGCGAGGGTATGCGGACATGCGCGGCAGTTGGAGTCGCAAAGCACTCGAAATGCATTCACGACGAGTTGTAGACCGAGCCGAGACTCTAGATGGCGTGGCTTCTGGGAAGGAGTTTAGTATCTGGATAGACAATTTGCTCAAAGTCACCGAGGTGCTTTTTCTAGTTATCGTCCCTATTTTGCAAACTCTCAACAGAGCACGATACACAGGCCGAATATACCCTCCTCGCCGAACTCGCCCCGTTGTCTAGCAACACTCTCATTGCATCGGCTTATGATACCCTTCTTACCCCTCTCCTGACCCTCTTCACGGATACCTTGTCATCTCTGACATCCCTCATCAAGCGCTCACTCCACAAATACACGTTCCATGCCCTTTCTGCGTTTTCTGCCCTAACAATGTCTCAGAATCGCTGGGAATCCGTGTTGGCAAAACGTGGACGGGAGGGAAATGAGTTACGAGACGGACTCAATGCGATTCGTGGCGTATGTCTCAGGAGCTTTCCCGAATTCTTGGCTGATTTGAAGCTTGCCGCTGTCGGCAAGGGCGGTGACCTGAGTGTCGGCTTAGCGGACATCACTATTTCAGTATGCTAAGACAGTCCTTTGCTTTGCATTCACCCGCACTAAACAAATATAGACCGTGCAGTATCTAAATCGCATACCTGATGTCCAGGATGCTGTCGGGTCTGCGTTGTCTGCACTTGGGGATGGGAACTGGAAAATGGGTGACGGGAAGCAAGTAGGGAAAACTCCCAAGTCCAACTCTGTAGAGGTAAACGAAAAAGTGCTGATTCAGCACTTTGTTTGTGAGTTGCGATTTCTTTCCTTTACCCGAATGTAATTCATTCAATCTGTAGATGACGTTATGAACACTCTGATCGGTAGCCTCACAACCCTGTCACGCACACAACGCCGGCCTCCCTTCGGTTCTGTGTTCCTCCTCAACAACGTCTCACATCTTGTGTCTCACCTCGTCCTGCGCCCCACGAACCCCAACACACCTTCCCTGCTATCTAAGCCTACGACAGACTTCCTTTCCTCGTCGTGGCGCACTGCAAAGGCAGGTTACTTTGATGCCAGTTTCTCACCCCTCATGCAGGCGCTTGCCGACGATGCACGAGATAAGACGAGCGGCAGTGGTTGGAAGGCGGCAGCGAAGGAGAAGTTTACGCGCTTTTATGACTTGCTTGAAGAGGTTGGAGAACGACATCGGATAGCAAAAGTGTTGGAAGAGGATTCAGACGAGAGGAGCGCTGTTGGGGAAGAGGTAGTAAAGCTGGTTGTTCCATCGTTGCAGCGGTTCATGCAAAAGCAGAAGGAGAAAGAGTTCAGCAAGAGTGAGCTTCTTGTCCTTATCGTGTGCAATGAACTAACACCTCACCAGATCCTCAAAAGTGTAAGTCGTCCCGTATTCTTGCGCGAGTCTACTTCCTTTGACAACGCGTCCCGTAGATATCAAGCTGTCTCCTGAAGAAGTAGAGTCCCGGATCAGGAATTTCTACAACTAGTTCTCCATTCACGTTATAAGCGGACTTTGTTTTACCTGCGACGCACCACTATATGTTGGGGCTGAAGCGATTCATGTTGCTCTTGGAATCACAGGCAATGCGAATACGCATAAAAAATACGAAGTTTGTCACTGCTCCAGTCCGTTCGTCACCCCTCCAGATTGAATCCACGACCACTATTCCATCACCTATAACCAAACACTCTCTAGCATTTTCTCAAAGTCGTTTGCGCAAGACACAGTCAAAATCTCCTCCGTGATCTGTCTCCTCCAGTGGTTGCGCACCGTGTCCATGCCAGGGCGACGAAACCGCCTCAAGAGGAAGCATATGTAACTTTCTCCCCGTTTCAATATTCCTTTGTCGGCGTCATCGTGGTCATGGTAGTTAATAATCCCGATCATCCATTCTGTCGTAGATGCCGGTGGGAAGAAGTGGGATTGTACGACTAGCTTCTTGAGCGGTGATACCCAACGGCGACCTGCGGGTCGGGAAAGGAACGTCGACTGCCATTGGCTCTGATCAACAGAGGCAGGAAGCATAAGTAGTCTGACATGCACGCCACGCTTTGTGATTGAGAAGTCGGAATCACCACAACCCTCTCCCCACCACGAGATCTGGCGATTCTTGAGCATATCCAGCGCCGTGTCGTTCGTCGTGCGGTAACAGCCAGGCTCCGTTGGACAACCAGGAAACCCGCCAGCCCACACAAGAATTTGCCATTCCTGGCAGTTCTGAATTAGTTCTGCCATGAATCTTTTGAACGCTCGATCTCCTTCTCCATATGCGATCGTCATGCTGATGTCAAAGATACCAGTGAGGGAATAGGCAACATCCTCGATGCGCGTCGTCTTCCTGCTCGCAGCCCAGGTCATCTTCTCCCAGGCACGGTTTGGCCCGGGGCGAAAGTTGCACAGGTCATTCAGAGGGATTTTGGTGACCCGGGAAAGAGCAGAGACAACTGCCGCATCGTCCTTGTCGTTTTCATTATCCGTGAGGGATATCCACCTAGGACCGTAAAACTTCATCCTGAGGGGTGCAAGGAGCTCCTGCAACGTCCAGCCACGAAGGAACCACTCGTCAATTCCTAGTGTCTCCAATGATTCTGATTGAGCTAGATGTACGATGCATATATACGCATCGTGGTACCATCTGTACATCGAACGTATGGCTTCATCGAGCTCCGAGCTGCTTTCCTTATTAATGCAGCATGTGTCAGACCATGCGAGACGGCAATCATAGAGTTCGTTCGCTTTTGTGCAGAACTTGTGCAACTTCTCGTAACCTGCTCCTTCGCGTTTTTCCGACTTCAAGTCTTGGAACGTTGGTTCTGATTTTCCCCATCGGTGTGATAGAATGGCATATTTGAGCATGTCGGGGACCAACTTCGACTCTATAGCGGACTTTCTCGACCATCCCTTGTGCTTAGATATGTCCTCCTCCGTGATCTTCTCTGGTTCCAGTATGGTAAGAAGTTCTTCCCGTGAGATCAATTTCATCTTTGGGATATAGATTAGATGTGATGGAACCTGATCAAAAACACGTCGTTTGAACTCGGTCATTACATCAGGAATGCCACAGGGAGAACTATGCTGATATCCAAATCAGCTTGAACACGAACATAGATTCGACGAACAAACTAACCTCGGAGACCGTAGCTTCCGCGGTCTGCGATATTCCCGGCATACAACGCAAGGATTCTTCATGCACGACGGCTAGAATCTGATCTGCAGAAGGGCGATCTGCAGGCCGAAGTGAGAAGCATCGTCTGAGGAAAGATAGATCTTGATCACTGATTCCTTCTGGGAATGGCGGGACTTGGCTGTCACGCAAACGGACTTTCACAGTGTTATCTGGAGCTTTCTGCCAGGGCTCCTGTCCAGAAAGAACCTAAGAAAGTTGTTAAATACGGTGATGCCAACGTCGATGAAGGAGATTGGTACATGGATCATGTTGCAACCGAAAGACCACACATCACTTTGGGACGTCGGAAGTCCGCTGGAGCTGTCAATCATTAACTCTGGAGCTGTCCAGGGAACATCACCCAGACGAGTCTCGTAAGATTCTGATTCCGCAATCTCATCGAGCATCGTGGAAAGCCCGCTGCCCTTTACAAAAGCACGGCCATTCGAGTCTACCAAGATGTTATGCTGACGTCGACACATCGGAGATCAGTGCTCGCCTGCCTAATTCTCGATAAGAACTTACACCACTTAGATTTCCGTGAACCACTGCAAAAGAGTGCACTAGTAAAGAAATCACTTGAGAATGCCCACTATCGTAGGCGAGCAGACATACAATACTGCAGCGCTGAGGCAATATCTTGCAGCTAACCAAATTCGGTTTTAGATGAGGCGAAATCATAACCAAAATCACCCACCAGACGAAAACGTTCATGGCGCGTCAGGATGTTGTGATGTCTAGCCAGTAACTCAATTAAGCTTCCACTGTCGATCCAAGGTGACACAAGGCCAGGTAAAGGGCCATATCCACGAACGAGCCCGAGCAAAGGCAAAATGTGTTCATTCTGAAGTCGCCCCCATACTTTAATTTCTCGTCTCAATTCTCCGCCTTTTATACTGAGTGAGTCAGAGTCATGCTGAACCTTGATGACCTGAACTGCAACCTGATAGTGTGTAGAATTATTAGCTGGTGTCAATTGTCGACTAGCGGGGACCTACTGGAGAAGATTCAGAAGGCGAATTCCAGCTGCACTTGAAGATTTTCGCATAACCGCCCGCTGCAGCTGGTTTGTCCGAGTCTTTGATTATCTGGTCAGTGAGATCAGGGATGCAACTGAGGCACAGATTCAGCAAGATGAAAGCTATATTCCCGACAAAATACGCACATAGGAGTTTCGAATACCGACGACATAACTTCTTGCGAGTTGGATGGCTACTGCGGATGTTTGGGTCAAGCGTCAAATATGTACCTTGGTGCTTGGCAGCCGATTATTCCCATTACAGCATCTTCGCGAATCACCGTCTGACTCTTGGCCATGTCATGGGTGGGCGCTTGTGATAACTGAATGATATTGATGAGCCGTGCAACCGTGACAGAGTAATGGATGGAGACAATAGAAACCCTGGGCTGATCAGATTTGTCCATCGAACATGAAGGCGTAGTACGAGTACGAATTGTACGATGGGGGAAAAGGTATCCAAATTTGTGTGTACGACTGGTTTTGCGCCGTGACTCCTATGACCAGCGGCCATCGAGTACGGTTATGGACTGGTGGTGAGGGCATTGTTCAATGCTTCTCCGATTGGCATTCACTCCTGCATTGCAGTTGTGTCGGGGTGTGGGACGACTTGAATGATCATGTCAAGATCATAGCGAACGAACACGGAGATTATGCCATACTACCCCATGGTATGTGTCCTTGGTGGACAATAATGGCTTGATCGGAGAACAAGCAAAAGGCCAAGCAGCCGCTTCTCACCCCCAAAACACGTAATCTATATGAGTTGCTTCCTCCAGCTTCCTCCCCGTTATTGAAAATGCACGAATAGCATCTTCAATGTCAAGCGTTTCATCGGCAGGAAATTCGACCATCTTGAGGTACAATCGGTGATGAAGTACTACCCGTATGACCTGATTGACAAGAAGGGAAGGCCACATCAGCGTCGAACGTCATCAAGGACGACAAGATTTCGTGAGTGTACATCACTTCAAGTTTACACGCAATTGATATTTTGATAATAACACTTTCTTTGTCAGTCTGCAGAAGAAATATCGTCAACGATCCTAACTAAAATGAAGTGTCTGGGAGAAATGCACCTTGGCGTACCATGTACAGATGCTGTCATTACTGTTCCGGCTTACTTTACCGATGCGCAACGGCGAGCCACCGTGAATGCAGCAAGACGGGCGGGTCTCAGGGTCCTACGGCTGCTTAGCTCCACTGCTGCCGGCGTTGCCCACACTCACCAATGATATCAAAAGGCTCACTGGACGTAGCGCTTGTCGAGATTCTTGAAAGAGTTGTAGAAGTTGTCACTGTGACAGGAGATTGTCATTTGGGCGGCGAAGACTTGGACGACCGTCTTGTCTTCCATCTTGTCCAAGACTTTTGGAGTCAGCACAACAAAGGTTGGGGTTATTTGTCTACTCCCTTCGGCCTCTTCATGTTTTCCCTTATGACAACTTGGCGTCTACGTGCAGAATGCGAGCGTGCTAATCGCACACTCAGCTCCGCTACCCGGGCTGACATTGTGGTTGACTACCTTCATGGCGGGATCAACTTCTTTTCGTCAATCACACGTGTCGAGTTCGAGGCCCTGTGCAGCGATCTTTTCGATCGAGTGCTTGATCATGTCAAAAAGGTGCTTCGAAACGCAGATTCAACGCCCGTGACCGAAATCATCTTAGTTGGTGGATCAACTCACATTCCCCGCATCCAAACTATGATATCTAAGATATTTGGCAGCAAATTGCCTATCAAAAGACTTCGTCCTGAGGGCCCCGCAATTGGGGCTGTTGTCATGGCCGCGATCCTTAGCAGAGATCTTTCACCAAAACTCAACGAAATTTGTGTCCTGGATATCGCGTCATTGTCTCTGGGCATCCAAGTGATGACGCGTTTCATCGCCAGCTCTGTCGACATTCCTCCCAAGGCGTCGGAGATTTTTACGACTTACTGAGATAATTAGTCGACGCTCATTTTCTGTGCATTCGAAGGGGATAAAGAGCAGGCGAAAGATAGTAACCTCCTTGGTATTTTCGAGCTTTCCGACATTCCGCCTGCTCCTCGCGGGGTTCCTCAGATTAAAGTCACATTTCAGATTGATCAAAACAACATTCTCATTGTGACTGCCTGCGATCAGAATACAGGAAGAATGAGAATGTCGACCGTTAGCGAGCGTGTGGGATCGTTTGATTACTATTTCGCCGACATTTCACCAACAGTACATGGGTAAGTAAAACCAGCTGAAGGAGTGCGACGGTGCTCACATTAGTACGTATAGCCAAAGATGGGCAGGCATTCGAGCGAGATGAACACTCAAGTGGTTTACATCAAATCTTCGCTCATTAATCTCCGAAGACAACCTTCCCGGGACTTTGCAAGCTCTTGAAAAAGTAAGTCTCGAGTTAGTTGTTAAGCAAGCAGAAGAATTTTTAAGTACGGCTGACAAGGAGAGTCCTGATGTTGAGCGGATGCAAAGGATCTTGGAGAAGAATTCTCCATCGATCTTGCGCAAGCATGATACCACTTCGAGCTGATATTCATGAGTTTGACACAGACCGATTTCTATTATGTCGGTGCCTATGAATGATTACAAGTTTTGGACATCAGGGCGTATATCAAGTTATATGTTGATTCGAACCGCGTGCATTCAAAGTTTGTTCAGAGTTTGTTGTCTAGTCTATGACTGACTTGGTCCAAAGTCGACGTTGGTACATGCTAGGTCGATCCTTATAATACTTCTCATCCAGTTGTCATGTTACAGGAATAGCCAAGGATGGAGAATAAGATTGCGCTGGCGATAGATTATCGCTCACACATGTCAATGGCAGCCCATTCAAGAGGTGTCGTACAAGAGACTCCGATCAGAGTGCTACCAGGATCCTTCCTTGTTTTAGTACAAAATTTCAGAAACCCGGCGAGAAGTCGAAAATTTTCGCACTCACATTTGACTGTTGTTCGTGTCAATTGCGTGACATCAGCATAGAGGTGTTCTCTTTCCATCTTCTCTTTGAGGATACGCGCTGGAAGTGTCTCCTCATTGCGACCTGCAGCACGAATGGCTTCCTTGTCTTGTCCTGTCATCTCAGCGCGCAAACGTAACTGATTCTGCTTGTCCGCCCGAATATGCAAATTAATATACCTATGCAATGTAAATGTAAGAAGCTCCGCTTGCTAAAATCCAAGGATAAGGACGGAGAACTTACTCTAGACATGCCACAGTGCTCATGGGTTTGTTGAACTGCGTGCCTGTGACAGCAGAGACACATACGAAGGGCTCACGTTTCCTTGCAATATCAAGGACAGCAGCGGGAATGTGCAACTCAGCGGTCACTGAGTTCCCTGAGTCCTCTGCACAACTGCAGCCGATGAACTCTACGAGTCCTACAGGATCTTTGGCGAAACCTTCTGTATTATACTTTGCTCGAGCCTCACGCCATGTCTGTAGCCGCTTCGGCGTAAGGGGACCTTGGATGCTTGGGTGCCACGGAGTGATGGCATTGACTTGCAACATCCCTTGAAGCTTGTCCCCAACGGCCTTGTCGTTGAGATACAATCCTACGAAATCGAGGAAATCACTGGGTTCCACTGCAATGTCAACACGTGCCATGAATGGCACATCGAATCCGATCTGGGAATTCTCGAACAGGCCACAGTCGAAGACGATGCCGATTTTGAGGAACGCCATGAGCAACGGGTTTACACTGAACATTTGAATGAATTTGAGTGCCCCCGAGGAGCGTTCAACTTCGTGGCATGTCGGTTTGTGGGTAGACCTATCATCGGCAAGTCCGTGTGGAGTGAGGACCCAATCTGTTTCAATCGTAGGCAGTACTCTCACCAATTTTTCTTTTGGCACTGTGTACATAAGAAGGTATACGATGTCAGCCCTCCAGACTTGAATTTCGTCCCAGTCGAAAATCCTACCTCTTTGGAGCAATACCAGACGCTTTTACACTAAAGGCGGTTTGCGACACTCGATGAATGGCTGCAACAGTATTCAGATATTTGACCATTGTTACCTTTGCGCATTTCAAAGGTTTCTCCAAATTCGTTTGACACTGCGTACATTGTACGCCGAAGTTTTTCTGGTTTGCCTTGAGGAATTTACTGGAAGCGGCTATAGCGCGGAAATGATTGTCCCTCTCTGGATGAGTCACATGTTCGATATAGACGGTCTTTGAAACCGAGGAGTTGTTCGTGTCAGCACTCATGTTCTCGCGAATGCGGTGGGTGGGCGGTGAGTTGAGCGCTAGTAGCAGTGGAATTTTTGAGGGAGACCTTCAATGTCTGCGACAGGACAGATCACGAGCTCTGTACTACTTGGAGCTTGGCGTTCCGGCATCAGGTCCTAAGTTATGATAACTATTTTGAATGTGTTACATTGCGGCAGCAGCGCCCAGGTTGCGCCCAGGTGCGAGAATTCTGTCAGTGACTCCTGTCCGCAGCAAACTCACATGATCTTGATTCTAGACCAGATCGGATACACATGTACAAGTTCCTATAATTGAGGCCTGAGGTCGTATATTGTTTCCCTCCCGGCTGTCTTCAAGTTACTGGTACGAGTCGATCACCAAGTAGCATTTTTTGCTACAAGTCAGGCGCTACCGTACCAGTCTATCAAAGTTACACACCGTATCGTCTATCAAGGAACTCTCCAACGTCGAATAGGTTTTACGACATGCTTGTTTGATGTCCGTGTTACCCGGTATTCTGTAGACCGATCATAATGATCCTATGCGCACGCTAACGTGGCTATGTCCCAATTGTAATCACAGGTAACCAATTGGGCTAGTTTCTCCCCATTGTGCGGACTCCTTGAATGCCGAGAGAAAGCATTTTGCCAACTTGGTAGCACGAGACTCAAGGATTTCGTATGCTAAGGTGCCTAGGAATATTCAGCTGTTCAGGTACCAGATAACGATGGACGTTGAGTTGCCCCTTCAGATGGCCCTCATGGGGGATAAAAGGACGCGTTGGATGCTGTAATCTTACCAGCAAAGTCATGTTTTCCACCACGATCCCTATTCACTATTTGCCAAGAAACAATCCTGCCCCACCAACCAGGGGGAACCACTACAGCCAGCGCGAGCGTCCGCTATCCTTTCAGCCTCGTTTTCAGGAAGTCAACACTCATCCCTTCAATAACTACGGCTTCCCAGAGCCAGGTATCCAGGTACTCATAATATTCCTTCTTATTTTTTCACCGGAATTTTGATCTATGTTCTTTCCGAAGTCTCCAAGCGCTCGCCAAGTTGTAGCAAAAGATTTCCTCATCTCAGACGAGACATGGGAAGATCTCCGGATGGGTGTTCCCGACCTCGACTTCGTCGTCATAGGTTCAGGTGTAAGTCGCTATGCAAGGCACTCCTTGTTTGCACTCAATCATATCACATTTGCTATCATTCAGTTGACAGCCCTCGCATTTATCGAACAAACGTTGAAAAGGGACCCACGAAAGAAGATTCTTTGTCTCGAACGAGGAGGTGAGTAGTCTTTTGCTGCAATGTCTAACATGCTGACCACCCTCTGCTCGTCGCAGATTTTTGGCTCCCTGATCACTTCCAAAACCTGCCACTCCCTTTTAAATACACTCTTGGTGGCCCAAGTGAAACCTTTCCTTTTACTTTGTCCAAACAGACCTATGAGAGCGACATTAAATTTGTACACGGCTCTTGTCCTTTCTTTGGTGGTCGTTCGACCTTCTGGTCCGCCTGGTCTCCAAGCCCGACTGCTATGCTAATGCGCAACTGGCCTAACTCTCTTGTCGCCACCACACAGAATCCAAGGTTCTTCAAACTTGCAAGTAAACTTTTGCGAGTCACTAAGGCCACAGACATTGGTCCACCATATGGAAAGCTTCAATGCCAGATCGACCAGCGGTTGCAACCGGCAGTCGCCGAGGGGAAAGTATTATCAGCGCAAGAGGTGTATCCTGCGCCCATGGCAGTCGCATCCATTGCGAAAACGACGACGATTCATTTCACCAAATTCTCCACGCCCGGTCCGCTTCTCTCCCTGTACAAGGAGCAGCAGAGGCATGTGCAGGCTGGTACCGGCGCTCCACTTCTTTTTGCAACAGAGACTACTGTGCAATACCTCGGCGTTGATGTCGGATTCCCCTCTCTTCCTAGGATAAGTGATGAGGAGTCTGTTAAATTTCTCCGTACGTCTCGCGGGGATCTGCCGATAGCAAACAGTACGAAGGTCATCCTTTGTGCTGGAGCATTTCCGAACGCGACGCTCCTGCTCAACAGCTTCCGGGACAATAAGTTTATCGCAGAGTCGGCAGGCAAAACTGTGACGGGCCACTTTTTGACACATATCGTCGCCCGTGTGAAGAGACGCGCTTTCTGCGACCTTAACCAGGAGAGTATCGAGATCGGAGCAGAGTACTTGGCTGGTCAACACCCAACCTCCCATCTACAGTATCACGTCCAGATTACTGCTGTTGCTTCGCCTGATCCAAAGCAGGATGCCGAAGATGCTGCCCGTTTTTGCCCAGTATGACATCCACGGTTTCTCGTGCATCCTAATAACTCATATCTGCACATAGGATTTTGCTGGCACAGCCAGTGAAGAGCAACTTCATGGGTCGGAAGATTATGTCGTCTTTGGTGACCATTTAGTGTCCATATGCCATCTTTTTCTTGCTGAATCACCCCCTCTAGTGTGCGCGACGCTTGGTGAACTCAGTGAGAACAACAGGAATTCTTTCTTCCGTCTGTCGAACCAGCCCCTGAGTGGGGACCCAACATCCAACTGTGTCCTACAAGTCATGCTTGACGAGAAGGACTATGAGCTCTGGGACCAGATGGACGAAGCGACAGTTGACGCCATCAGGGCGATGGCTGGCAACGAGGAACATGGAGTCGAATGGTGGCATCAACCGAAGCCTTGGGACAAGCCCGGCGCTTGGAAGAGAGAGATTCCCGGCAAAGAGACGATTAGGATGGAGGGCATTGTGCATGAAGCGTCGGTTCTGCCACTTGGTGATGGTGATGAATGCTGCGTCGACAGAAATTACAGGGTCAAGGGCGTTTCAAATGTGGTGAGCACCCTCTGATGAGTCAATATTTGAATCCTTCATAACTCACCCCGCACCAAAGTACGTGACTGGAGGAGCAATCTTCCCAACTTCTGGCTCGTGGTATGTTGTAGCTCTCATACTCCCTCGGCTAGAATTCATGAATTTTCAGGAATCCCACCCTGACAATGTGTGGGTTTGCGCAAGATCTCGCAAGAAAGCTAACTGCTCGCGGGAAACCTAACAGGAAAACAGTCATTGAGCAGCACCAATTTTCGATTGACCATCCACAAAGTCAGTTCGTACACGATCGCGAGGGATTCGCATCGGACAGCGACGAAGATGATTGAGTACTGAGCGACAAGGAACATGCTGCAGACGTTACAAGAACACCACGTATGTATCGTTAGGATGTAGGATGTAGGACTTTGCGACATTCATTGTTTACAGAAGCTACCGTTTTCATATCCCCATGTTGAAATGATATAATGCTGTTATAGTATACTCATGCAATGACGAACTTGCCAGATGCCAGCTGGAGCACAGGGAAGCTGTCTTGATTCCCTCTGGCTTGGTTCATTGGAACTTCCCACCATTACAAAAGCAACGGTAACGTCGCGTGAAAGTGAGACACTCATGCGGCTGCCTACTAGCATCTAGTACTTATGCATGACACCCTGATCGCAGCCCACCGTGACGGTGCACTGATATGTCGCAGCACAACGTCGGTACGTAGCGGATCTGTCCTGCCAGTGATCGTGGTACATAACTCCAGCCGCTATAACATGATTAATATCCCAAGGAGCGGTCCCGGGCCCCAGCTTCATTGAAGGTTCGAAACATATACGATGTATATGTGCTTGCATGCATGTCCGTTCACGAACTTCATCATGGAGTCACTGCGGCAACTCCGCGTTGCTCATACCGTAATGCGCTGCTTACGAAAGTTTTAGTATTAACACCTATCATAAACAGCGCTTTGTATTGGGAGCCATTAACTGGCACACCTGGCTAGTAGTTGAGTACTGAGTAATAGCAAAACTTTGTTTTGCCACTCACGGAGCTTCCTTTCAACCGATGGCGCGATTGGCACTCGGGCGCTAAATGTACTTTTTACGCTCAAGCCTCAAGGCTTATCTGCAAGACCTCCTCAGGTGCACGGCTTTGTGACTCGCAGCATGTGGATGGACAGTGTTCGACAGTTCATCCTCAATTATTCCTGGCTATCAACACCTATCATCGCGGCAATTGGATGGTGCCAGACCTGGGTTATTGCCTCTCTTTTTCTTTCCATCGGAAAATCCAATGAGGTTGTTGAAGCCGTTGAAGAGTCACGACTACAGAGTTCCTTCGTGAGATATTATGAAGACAGAGAAGACCCGGGTGTGTCGGAAACGTCCACTTGTAATTATGTTGCAGAGCAAAGGTATACGGGTAAGTGGTTGCATCCATGCCTCCCCGTTTGAGGCGTTGAGGGTGCCCTATTGGACTCAGGTCTGGCAAAACGCACGATACTTGCTGCATGGCTTGCAGACACTTCCACCGCAACTCCCAGAAAGACCGTCGGCGTGATGTCGATGGACCCTGGGCTCAGCACGCAGCTTCTTGACCTTTATCACTCCGTCTGCGATGCAGGCTTCCTTGCATACATGTCATTCATTGTGCAAATTATCGGCTCTCTCTACGGTATCGTGACAGTCTCGATCATTTGGGCAGATGATGCGCATCTCAAGCAACAAGCTTATGGCGTCCAACTGCAGCAACAACTCGCCGCGCTCACTATCAACCGTGGGATGTGGTCCATTGCAGCTCTTGGCGCATTCTTCCCATGGGCACCTCTTCACGCTCTCTATCTGACGACGGCTGTTGCTGTTGCACTAGAATTCCTCTTCGCTGCCAGGGGATTCCTCATTGGCTGGCAGATGAGCCTGCTTCCTGGTATCCTCCGCTTCTTTGTTGTCTTTTCGTGGCTGCTTCCTAGCGCGGAGGCGCTGACACTAATATTTGGTGTGTTTTTGCGCTTTTCGTTTGTTAGTTCTGCATTCACACATATCTCCTACAGGCCTTATCGCAATGAAGATGGAGGTTTCATTCATCTCCGCAAAGGTGATCATCTTCGGGCTCCCGGCACTGTGGTTAATAATCGGGCCGTTGCTGATCATTGGGGCATCGTTGGGATCGCACTTTGGCATGCTAAATTGTCTTGTTGCCAATTCTAGCTTGTGCGCCACAGCTTGAACGAAAAGGCGCGCAGTCAGGCGGATATTGGAAGGAGCAAATGTCTTGTCCTGCTTTGCATCTTGGTATGATTTTCCTCTCCGACTGCGTATATGTTTCTCATCCACATTGCGCAAGTTTTCTGTCATTGGAGCCCCTGATATTCATGCGACATTTCTGCTTTCAATCATCCTAGCGCTCAGCTTGCGAGATGTTACAACTGCACCCCCTTTACATACAAGCAACTCAACGAAAAAATAGTGTGCATTAATATGATAAGCGGATTTCTCCTCGAGTTGGCTGTTTGCTTTGCAACCAGTATATATCAACAGTCCTGTGGCACTCCGTCTGTGGATAGCGACATCCGACCCTTTGCACATCACATGTCGTGACCAAGGGCGAGTGCGCCATGAAGGCCTTTACTTACTGTGAGGTATAATCGCAAGAGTGCCCATTCAAAATCATGCTAGTTGCAGGCAACAGCTCTGACTCTGGTCGGTCGCGTGTTCCGCAACGGGCATGTTACGGATTTCAATATGCCATACCATACTTGCGTCGCCCTGAACAATAACCATCAGTAAGATTACTGATGATCAGCTCTCGAAATAGATCGTCTGGTGTCAATCTGGTGGAACGGTTAATATCTGAAAGTCTGTAGGGTGAATGGTTTTATTCGAACCAGCCGCTGCATTGAGTGCACATGTGAAAGCGGATTGCCAGCCATATGGACTTGATTGCTATATAGTAGACCGTACGTTGAATTATGAGCTGAAAGAATGGGTAGCAGTACTACTTGACGAAACTGTAGCAGTCGTTGTCCCCCATACTGGAGGACAGGCAATCGGAGGAAGATAGGCTAGGCGGACTCAAAGATGTCGACTAAACGACGCAATTAAATATTGATAGCGGGTTTAATAACAACCATGAGCTATAATCCTAAGCCAGAAAATTAAAATACATCGTCTTAGAGCATGTAGCCTCGAGTCTTGCACCTCAAGCGGTGTCCGTCACTGCACCCAGTCCGTTGGTAGTGTTCCATCCAAGTTGACTTGCATGAAAGCGACGGCTGGCCTGGCACAACGCGCTTAATAATCCAGACTACCATTAATCTCAACGATGAGCTTGATCGCACGAACAGTTCACCTGTCAAATGCACAACTCGGGACTACTTGGAGTCGGCGCCGCATGACAACGGGAGGTTCGGCAACTGTCTCTTTTTTCCAACATCAACGTCGACGTACTTCCTAGCAATAGATACACTGACCTGCACGCACTCGTTCGAGTTGCGATTTTGATTTCATTTCTTCCACCATCACAGCCGAACGTACCCCCTACAACTGCAATTCGTGTCTTACCCGGTCATACCTACAAAGATAGAACGCACTACTCTTGGACATGTAAAGCACTCATTGACTCAATATCAAGGAACCGCTGACTAGATCATATTCCAAATCTCAATATCATTCTTCACTCAATTCTTTACATCGGGTTGACCTTCATCCATGTAAATATCTCTGATAAAACATCGATGCTCATGTTCACTCGATGCTGTAGCAGATAATGAAGCCTTCAATGGATATGGTTGCTCCAAGGACAATGCACTCACACGTTGCACGGCCCACTACCAGCCGTACTAATTGGTAACGCCTGGGGAATTGGTCATGCATACGAAAAATATCTACCACGCCGGTGAGTTATTTGATTAAATACAAACTACTCATACTCACGCAAGTCGGCCCATCAATGCAGGAATCAGCACAATCTGAATGACGAATGCAGAGGAAAGGACAGTCCGCATTGACAGTATCAGCGGAAAGCATTAAGGCAGCAACAGCGGCGAGGGCAATGGAGAAACGCATGGTTCGTGAGGATGTGAGTATTGTCTCAGATAAGTCTGAAGGGGAAGACACCTTGCCTTTACTGAGTGAATACTGTTCTTTATGTAGGCCCCCTTCCGAACTGATACGCCTTCAATTGCCACCTAAAGATCTACCTTGTGAAGCAAGGTCTATTGGCAATTTGACGCGGAAAAGATATCGACCTTCCGAAGCAAGGTCAATGCCAGCATATTGGCTGTCTACCGGCAATTTGGGGTGGAACGAAATACACCTTGCGAAGCCAACTCGCAAAAGCCCCAGGCGATTTTCATCGGTTGCTATCTTTAGGTGCACGTTGCAGTACTATCACTAGTAGTTACCACGTCAGTTCGGCTTGTAGGGGCCGCACGTTTGATGCAACAAACCTATGCGATGCGGTCGTGACATGCCAGTGACGCAGAGCCTTGACGCGTCCACTGAAGCGTTCCTATATGTTCTACATTCGGGCTTATACGACTCCCAGATCAAGTTGCACGGGTTCATTACCGTTCCTTCGTTATTTTATTCATATCAGGAAGTCAGGACACATACTAAGTAGTAGCTGCCATCAGCCAATGGCTGTATTCTTTTACTCAACCTCTGGACCTTCTGCGAATTAGCACGTCGACGTTTACATAACGGGCGCAAATTCTTCAGCCAGCAACGAAGGGCAACGTTTTACGGGTGCAATGTCTTCTTCAGCTGGCATTTGAGGCGGAGTGCGCAGTGACGCCAGTTCTATGTGCGACAAGAACCATTGCAACAGCGAAGAGTCACAAGATCATTGCATGAGTCGGCACCGCTTCAGGGACATGACTTGTTTGATGACATGGTGGACGATCCTTTGCATTTCGAAGAATGTTAACGGAAATCTTGTAAGCCGGATCAGCAATCACGTGAACATTCCCCCAACATTCCCCCAGTGCCCACTACGTTTCGAGATTAGACTCGGGTCTCTTACCTACTATCACCTGCTCATTTGTATCACACTCTGGTTTCACTCTGTTAATCCTTGTCCGATCCGTTTAGTGTTTCCTGCCGTCATTCCTTCGACCAACGCACCCCCATATTGCAATTCGCGTCTCACCCGGTCACGCCTACAAGGATGGAACCCTCCGAGTCAAATAACTACTCTTGAACATGTAAAGCACCCAGTGACTTACCAAGGCATTAAGCAGCAGGCTCAAGGGACAAAGAGCTCCAAAACTCTCAGGGTCGGTCCTCGGTGCTAAGAAACCAATTCGACATTCCCAATCTCGATGTCATTCTTCAATTTTGTACATCGGATTGTCCTTCATCGATGTACATATTTCTGGCAAAAACATCGATGCTAACACTCACTCGATGCTATAACAGATAATGAAGTCTTCAACGGATGTGATTGCTCCAAGGACAATGCACTCTCGCGTTGCATGGTCCACATCCACTAGTAACGTCCACAAAGGGTCCCTGTACAAACCCCACAAGCGTCTGTTCACTGCAAAGCACAGTGGCACGACCACCACCAGGAATTGTTTATATACGTACCTCAACTTTTCCTACCCAGCGCCATCATCACCCCAAGTTGAATCACGCATTCACCTCAGACAAAATCACGTGCTACTCTTCTATAACCAATCATGTCCAAGGTAAGCCTAATAATCACGCGCATACTGGATGCACTAACTTGAATATTTAGATCTACGTTTGCTCTGCTCAGCCTGGCTGCAACGAAACTTTTATCAAGTTTGTCGACCTCAAAAAACACGAGGCCGCGCATTCAGTAGAGTATGTGCTTCTCTTCTATGGTATACAGTTCACCTCACTTACATTCGCTCACGCAGTGGGTACAACTGCATGTGGCCCGGGTGCGACTTTGCAACATTGATGAAAACCAGCTACGACATCCATTTTGCTAAGCAGTACGTGCTCATTCATCACCGTCATCGATTTTACCTAATGAGCAATTTTCAGTACGGGCGAGCAACGTTACATCTGTCCTCATGATTGTGACTACAAGACTCATGACCCTGCCCTCTTCACGCGCCACCGCAAGAGATTCCATGGGTATGTTCCTCTGGTACGCGGTCGTGGTGTCCCCTCTGCTACAGCATCACGCGTGACCCAGTCTTCGTCACCTCAGCCCCAGGCACAGGCCCCTGCTTTAACTCCATCCTTCCAATCCCAGCACCAGCCGTCTGCTTCATCCTACCAATTCCAACTGCAACGCACCCAATTCCAACCGCAGCCCGCGCAATTCCAACCCATACCCACCCAATTCCAACCGCAACCCCCGCGATCCACCCAATTCCAACCTCAATCCCCGCGATCCACCCAATTCCAGCCGCAACCCCCGCGATCCACCCCATTCCAACCCTCCCAATTCCTACCCCAAGGGCCCATGCAATACCAACCCGAGCCCATGCAATACCAACCCCCGCCAGCCGGCTACACCCAATCGCTAGGAGTCCTCTATGGCCCAGCTGATACCGTGGATGACTATACCATATATACCGGACCCGCGAAGACTCCCCATGGGTGGACTGTGGGGTGCATGTGTCCTGAATTGATGGAGAGGCGCCTTTCGGAGGTGCTGGAGTGGTGAATATCTTCATTGTTGGTTTTGCATGATCTTCAGAGTTACTTTTTTCTTTCTTGGTGTTTTTTTTTTTTCGCTCGCTCACTTACTGAAATGCACTTTACGATGTTGTGCTAAAAGCTAATATACCCATACTCTTGTATCAATGTAGTATCTGTCATTAAGCTTGTCCTTGTATCGGCTAGCTTCTAGCTTCGGAGGGCGATGAGACAATTTTGAATCTTGATGGCCCTCTGGCAGGGTAGAGTTATGGAGTCCATTCGTCAAATATTGGTCACCGGATGTCTTGTTGCATGCACGGATCACATAATCAATATTAATCAATGACTGTCTTGGTCATTGACTCACTTGGTAATAGTAGTCAGAGCGATACAGACTTGACCAATCGTTTCAAAGGCAGGCGTGCCTCAGAGGAATCAAGTCAAGAAATCGAAATTGACGAAGTTTGCAGTCGGATTTTTGCGCCACGGATTCTTGGACCAGTGGTAATTGATGCTCATGACAGGTACTGGCCCCTCCACTGTTCGCATCAGCATGAAGGCGAGACAGTTACGGGGAAGCTCAGCATCTCCGGATGGGGTTTCTAGATAGTTCCATACCCCAAGAGTATAGTCGGAGATGACACTATCAACATCGGCAGCAGCATCCTACACACGATCCCCATAAGGCGGGAAATTTCCAGTTACATGGACATCTGGTACGTCCACACCGTCGATTTCGCTGTGAAATCTGGCTTGACGAGAGGATATCACATGGTTGTCGGATCGCCAGGTCAGCTCAGCGGGCAGGGTCATTAGCTTGATGCGTAGCTCACTGTTCGTCAGCAAAAATGCTCTTCGAATGAGCGAGCAGTATGGCTGCCCAACATAACATCTTGGCGAGGAGGGAAGAGCTCGGGAGGGATGATTCGTGACTGCGGGACGACCTGCCTAATTGAAAATTCGCAGATCGTCCGACGTCTAGATGATAGCTTCGAAGAGCCTGAAGAATGCTCGTTCTGACCCTTCTCCATAAGCAATGGGTAGGACAACGTGGAAAATTCCCATGAGGCAATATGCTATGTCCTCTCCTCTCGTGGTTTTTCTGTTCGCCGCCCATGTCATGCGTTAAGCAACATCATGCGAGCCAGGGATGAAGTCTCTAAGCTCGCGGCTGGAGATAGACGTGACTCTTTGTATCATTTTGATGACGTGATAATCAGCCTTGTCGTTATATATCTTGCATGGTCAATGGCAACCATCCAGCTCCAAAGAACTTCAATCGCTTTGGGGCCAGAAGCTCTTGTAGCGTCCAGCCTCTGGTGAACCATAAATCCATTTCCAGATCAGCAACTCTGACGGTTGGGGCAAGATATGCGATGCAGATCGATGAATTGCGGTACCACTTGAACATGGATCGGAGCGACTCGTCGAGCTCAGAACTACTAGTTTTGTCATGTCTCGATGCAGCTGCGCAAAAGCTCTCCAGCTTTGCGAATCCAGGACCGCGGGGCTGAATGCCCCCCGGGCCTGCCCTCTCTCGATAAGTCACTTCTCCTTCGGCAAGCCACTTGTGGGAGAAAATTGCATATCGTACGCGTTTCCGCACGACATTTGCGATCACGTCTTCTCGGAAAAGACGGAGCTCTGCTCACTGTGCCAGGATGTCTTCTTCTGTCATGTCTCATACAACAGCGAGGAAGTGACACAAAATAGCGCCGCGATCAACGAGCTTCATCTCTGGAACATGGATGAAATGAATGGGTATTCATCGAAGATGTATTGAGCAATTGTTTCTTCGAAATCCCTAGGAGCCATGGTTCGTGCTGCATGTCAAGTTTGGTGGTGAGTGAGCTGGTACTTAGGGTAGTACGGTACTGGATCATCGATTGGACGACCTAGTTGACTCGAAGGAGATGACAGGCTTATTACCACGCTAGAAATTCGAATGTACGTACTAACCCCGCGCCTGGTCCTGGAGTCTAACTTACTGAGGCTGTTCACAGCGTCTGGCGCTCTTCAGCTTGATAATCGTGGAACTTCTTGGACCTTGGTGCATCGCAGAGTCACTTGTCAGACGATTTGGTCTGCGGCAATTGCAAGTCCAATGCTGAACTCGGCCCCAGGTTGACTTGATAACTAGCAGGAAACTTCAAGTTTGTTTGGTGATCGATATGAGCAAGACGAGAAGGGCAAGATTCTAGAACCGGAATATGGGCCATCATGATGTCTTGTTATTACGCACAGGTCATGGCACTGTGATGTTGTGACTCCCAGACCTGAAACACGCGTCCGCAACGAGGGAGCACTTCGTGTACCGCGACCATCAACACTTAACTCACCGCCCAATTCATCTCTCACCGCCTCCGCGAGAACATGAGTACTAACTCGGGCGAGTCCTCTGCGGCTCCAAAGGTTGTCCATGTAGTACATGTGACAAATCCAGAGCGCGACAAACATTTCCGTGCTACAGCAGTTTCGAGCGAATTCCTCAAAGCGAACCAGAAGTATTTCGGCGTACAATGTACGCAGTGTCAAACGAGATTGGAGAAACTTTTGAAATGTGCAAAGGTGATACATTGTTCATACTGTTGTAGACGTTCATTGAATGTTGTACATCACCTTTAGTGCAAGAGTGTCTGGTATTGCTCAAAGGAGGTAAGACTTGTGGATTGATGAAAAGTATGAAGGGCTGACGTCGCGTGTCTTCTTGTGTACTCAGTGCCAAAAGAAAAATTGGTGAGAACGCTGCACGCTTAACACAGACTGGGACCTTACTCTACACTTGGACTGGACTCGCCCGCCATAATAGGTCCCAGCACAAACCGACATGCCATGAAGATGAACGCTCCTCTGGGCTACTAAAACTCGTGCAAATGATCAGCATAAACCCAGTGACCATTGGGTACCTCAAACTTGGCATCATCTTTGTCTGCGGCCTTCTCGACAATCCCCGAATCGGATTCGACACGCCGTTCTTGGCACGTGTTGAAATTGCTATTGAGCCAAGTGACGTTCTTGACTTTGCTGGATTGTATTTCAACGACAAGGCTGTTGGGGAGAAGCTTCAAGGCATGGTGCAATTCAATGCAATCACTCCATGGAAGAGCTCAAGCATGCAAGCTCCCCTTACGCCGAAGCGACTAAACTTATGGCGTGAGGCTCGAGCAAGGTGTAATGCAGAGGGTTTCGCCCAAGATCCTGTTGGACTCGTAGAGTTTGTCGGATGCAGCCCTGCAGACGACACAGGGAACTCAATGACCACTGAGTTGCACATCCCCGCTATTCTCCTTGCCATGGCAAGGAGACGCGAGCCCTTCGTATGCGTCTCTTCTGTTACGGGCGCTCTAATGAAGCAACCTATGAGTGCTGCGGCCTGTCTAGAGTAGGTTCTCTGTTCTTATTCTCTAAGCAATGGAGCCGCTTACGATCACTTTACATAGGTTTGTCAACTTGCATATTCGGGCGGATAAGCAGAACCAGTTGCATTTACGGACCGAAATGACAGAGCAAGACAAGGAAGCTATTCGCGCTGCAGGTCGCAACGAGGACGCACGTCCCGCTCGTATTCTCAAAGAGAAGATGCGAAGAGAACACCTTTATGCTAATTTTGTGTAGATGTGAGTGCGTGCATTTCCTCTCTTTCAGAATTTTTCGCCAAGTGAGGGGAAATACTGATACGAGTCATCAGCGGACCTTCTCTCCTCTACCCGTGACTAGTGATTTTTCAAGTTACTCTTGGACTATGCCTCATCACATCGATGGGCCTTACTACTCAGGTTGAAACTCTGAATGTTTCGTATCTTGTAGCTCCCTGATCGAAGTCTTGTTCTTTATCACGTCGATGCGGCCTTACTCGGAATAAAATTTTTAAGAAGACGGGAGTCGCCTCTGGATTGCTGTAAACTGCGGCACACCTGAAAAAAATAGGTACGCTGGTAATCAGTCTTCCGTGAGCCTTGACGCTCAAGTCGCCACCAAATCCATCTCCCATTGCCTTTGCGAGAATACGAGCACTGACTCTGGCGCCTCCGAGTTCCCTGCAACTCCAAAGGGTGTCCGTATAGTTCATGCGATATATCCAGAGCGGGACAATCTTTTCCGTGCTACAGCAGTTTCTAGTGAATTCCTCAAAACGAACCAGAAGTATTTCCACGTATCCGACATTGGAGAAACTTTTGAGATGCGCAAAGTGATGGTCAATTATGCTGCTGCAGGCGTTCATCGAGTGTCGCAAATCGCCTTTAGTCTGAGCGTCTGGTATTGCTCAAAGGAGGTAGGCTACTAGGATTTACAACCGGGAAAGAATAGAAATATGAAGAGCTGACGTCGCGCGTCTTCTTGTGTAGTGCCAAAAGAAAAATTGGTGAGAGTGCTGCTCGTGATTGACGCAGACTGGGACCTCACTCCGCATTGGACTCGATGATAGGTCCACCCACAAACCGACATGCCACGCAGATGAGCTTTCCTAAAACTCATGCGAATGTTCATACAAATCCAATGCTTATGGGGTGGCTTAAGATTGGTATCGTCTTCGAGTGCGGCAGCCTGCTTGACGATCCCCGAATCTGATTTGACACGGCGCCCTTGGCACGTATTGAAATTGTTATTAAGCCAAGCAATGTTCTTAACTTTGGTGGATCGTATGTCGACGACCCGACCGTTGAGGAGAAGCTTCGAGGGATGTTGACTTGCGAGTCGATGGTATCGCTCTGTGGCAGAGCAGCATGCAAGCTCCGCTTACGCCGCTGCAACTCAACACATGGCGTGAAGCTCGAGCAAGGTGTGATGCAGAGGGTTTTGCCAAAGATGCTGTTGGGCTCATGGAGAAGTTCATCGGTCGCAGGCCCAGGGAACTCAATGACCGCTGAGTTGCACATCCCCAATATTATCCTTGCTTTTGTGATGACACGCGCCCTTCACGCTTGTCTCTTCTATTACGAGAATTCAGAGAAAGAAACCCACGAGCGCTGCGTCGTGCCCCGAGTCGGTACTTAGTTCTTATATTGCTATGCAGCCCCTTACGATTACCGTACACAGGTTTATCAACTCACATATTCGGGCGAATACGCAGAATCAGTTGTATTTACAAACCGAGATGACAGAGCAAGACAAGGAAGTTATCCGTACTGCAGGTCGCAACGAAGATACACATTCAGCTCGTATCCTTAAAGAGAAGATGCAGAGGGAACAACTTTATGCTAATTTCGTGCAATGCAATAGTTGGATGTGAGTGTCTACACTTCCTGCAAGTCTTTCTGAATTTTGCACGAAGAGAAAGAAGGAAATATTGCCACGAGTCATAATCCTTGTACTATTATGCTTGTGCTTAGTATCACACCGATGCCTTACTCGGGTTGGATCTGATCGAAATCTTATATAGGACTTGAACTGACCGCGTAATTAGTCCATACAAGAATTAATGGGGAAGTCGACGTCGACCGTCGGGATACCATTGGAGGGCGGTCGAGTGATATGCAGTGTAGACGCAAGTATAGATGTTGTGACGCATCCCTGTAAGTGGCTGCAGAAGACTCCATCGATGGCGCCACAAGAGTCTTAATACTGATCATGAGAGGAGCGACATCGGGAAGAGCCCGGGGGTGTTGCGTATTTTTGGAAGTGTCACCGTGTGAAACAGCTTCATGAGGGTTGCTGTGTTCATTCATCTTGGCGGTTCTAAATGACCTTCTTGACGAGCTTGACTGTGTGCTGCAGCTGCGGAACAGGCACAAAGCTGCGAGATTTATCTTCATACTCTTGAGTGGGGGTGGCACGTTGTTCGATACAAATGGGGGGGGGGGACGTCTGCAATGTACAGATACAAACATGGCTAGTTTTGCAAAACGCCACGAAAGCTGCACAGAACTAGCCACGTCTGTCTACCGATGGGCCTGGCTAGCCACGATGCCCAGGCGGCTCAACCATGAGAAATTGGGACAACGTGGTCGGTCAATTCCCTGATCGCAGCCCAGATGGCAGGCCGTGGTAGATGTCACCTTGAGAAGACCCACAGTTTCTGGAGGCGACATATCTCTGCACCTCGTGGGAGCCACAGAACAAGACTGTGTAATCTGATACAAGGGCGATTTGAGGTGGAGCCGATATTCCACGTCGTTTGTGACGCGGCGGTAGAATAACCGAGCTCTTTGTGGATCCAAATTTAGCATGGCTGAGTAGATCATGTCATGCAAGTCGAGGTACGCGAGTAAGGCCAGTGGTGAATTAATTCAGTGACGATGATCCAACGCCTTTGAGACAGAGATGGATAGAACTGGTATACAAGTCTACACACCATGTATCCTCTGAATGGTGCTGGGCTGTGAAGCGTGCGCAGCAGCACATTTACCGATGTCGGACGTGTAATTTGCGACGAGTTCGGATTGAGTCATCTTACGCGTCGTGCCGATTCGGCATTCGGGTAATTCCGCTGCGTACTAGCAACACGCCTCCTCAACGCAGTCAGATAACACTCGACCACATCGACCAATATGTTGACCGATTCGATATCATCGACAACATTCTCAGTAGACGACTTTTTCAACCTCGACGTACTAAACTCAGCACCTTCAGCTTTCACTTCAGCTTCAGCTTCATCTTCATCCCCACGAAGCCCTTTCACTTTCTCAACTCTAAACGGCGCAGACGATGACTTCTTTGCCCAATTCTTAGACACTGACGAGTTAACAAAGGGTCCATCACTCTCATCACTCTCAGTTCCTTCATATGACTTTTTTGGCGCTGATGCCAGTACAAGTGGCTCAAGCCCTGAGAGCATCGACGCAAACACTCCCATGTTCGCAATAGACCCACAATTAGTCGGAACTCCTGCTACTTCAAACGACCATTCAGACCAAGATTCTGACTCTGAACCAGAACAAGATCTTACTCCGCCTAAACGTTCTCGCCGCGGCGCTGTAGCTTCTGGTGGCGTGAAAAAGTCTTATCCTCCTTCTGAGAAGGACTTGAACACAGCCGCGGGAAAATCAAAGTCCTCAAAGGACTCCGCGCCCCTCAAGATCCTCGAACCCGAAGACTGGCGCCCAAGTCCAGAAGAATACAAGAAAATGAGCAGCAGAGAGAAACGCCAACTTCGAAACAAGATCAGCGCACGAAACTTTAGAGTAAGGCGAAAGGGTATGTATCCTCTCTACCTCCCTTCCCTTTCTCACTCACCCCCCTTAAATCAGAATACATCACAACCCTCGAAGGCGACATCGCAGAACGCGACCGCCTAATTGACGCAATCCGCTCAGAACTCGGCAGCTCCCATTCAGAGAACACTGCCCTCCGCCAAGAGATTTCTGCCCTCAAGCGCTGCCTCCTCGAATCCCGCCATGCCCCAGATCTCCCACCCCCAGCAGAACTCCAATCAGGCCCACCTCTCTCCCCACCCCTCTCCCCCGCCCCCACTCCTGTATCCGTCCCATCAACAACCCCACTCATCACCCCAAACACCCAAAAAGACCTCCCTACATCTCCACGTCTCGGCGCACGCCCGTTTTGGGGTGGTTTTGGCGGTATGGGCGTTACACCTGTACATACAACCCTCATCCCACCCGTCGGCGTAAAAGGCGTCCTCCAAGAGAACATCAATCCTGCATTACACCGCCCAGGCTCAATCATCGAGAAGACCAACAGCCAACTCAATGGCCTCGGCATGGGCGCATTCGACGCCTTTGCGGATACCAATCCTTTCACGCTCAAGACTCTCGATGCGTATCGGATGCAATTGTGGGGCAAGATGGCTGCGCAGCATGCTCATGCTAACGGGAACTTCAACGCAAACACACATGGGATGGGCTATGCATCCCAGGGATTGGCATCGGGCCTCAAACCTGCGTATTTCGCATCACCGCCTTCTTCGAAATCGCAGTCACAAGGCCTCGGTGGGAAGAACTCGTATCCTTCGCCTCCTTCTTCCCCTGGGTTCAAACCAGTGCCTACGAGGGAACAAGCTGCGCTCGCTGCTATTGCGTCGCAGACGCTGCTTGGGAAGCTTGGGAGTGCGTTTTGGGAGGCGTTTTCTGGGTCTGGTGCTGGTTCAGTTGCGAGCGGAAGTGTGATGAGAAAGGAGTGGGACGCAGAAAAGGTGCGCAAGGTCCTCGAAGGCCGGGCAGTCGTCCGAGTCGTCGATCTCGACGAGCCCGTTCCCAACAAACCCTCTCCCTCTTCCCTGATGGCACCTTCGAGTACGGGAGAGAGGAAGCCGTCGTTACCTCTGGGTATGGCGGAGAAGAAACAGCCGAGCGGGAGTGGACCGAGCGCGTGCAAGGCGAATGTGTGCGATATCTTGGAGGAGAGTATGAGGAGCTTGACGATCTCGAAGAAATAGAAGCAGGCGGGTCTTTGCTTCTGTCATCGTCCCCATCCATGACCTCTCCTGATTCCTTTCATTGTCCGCCCCGCTTCGCTCCCAGCCAATGGTTTCCTTTTTGTTCGATCTCATCCGAATACTTTCCTCGTTCTTCGTAATCTAGTCCAACCCCCGCTCCGCCTCAGCTCTTTTGTTCTGCGCCTTCTGTGGTTTGATCATCTGATATGATTTTCCTGCCGCTCTCGAATTTCAGTTCAACGGCTATTTCCTCTTAAAGAACGTTTCCTCTTCCAACGAATTGAATCGTTCCATCTCCAAACGACCATGTCGTCACAACGAATCGAATTGTTTGTCTCCCTACGTCTGTTTCATTTTATGTATTTGCTGTGCGTGGATGCTCGTCAGATCACGGCCCCCCTCCCCATTATCCTATCGCGCTCCCTTGTTGTACCTCGCCTTGTCCCGATCGTGTCGCGCATCCCGCCGCCGCCGCTATATACTTACCCCGTCCAAATAGTAGTCTTTTATATAGCTTGTCTGTTGTTCTTCTTTTTGTACGTGAGATGTGAATGGAATTGGAATGTTATTATTGGACTTGCGTGCGCTAATGAATTGTTCAGGGTCGAGCGTTGTTGCTTGGAATGCGGGGTTTCGCCTGTAATGGTGCGTTTCATCTCATCCTCCTGACAGGCCAGCTTGTCAGTGCCATTCGTCTCGCCTCGTCTTTTGTTCATCCGCACCATGACTTTAGATCTCGCTGTTGTAGATTTTATAGACAATGATCAATGTGTTGGATCCTTGAGCCACCATGACCGCAACTCATCGTGTCCGACACACCGTACTGACCGTTGGGTCTTGGGAGATTTCATTGCATGGATGGTCTGATATGATCCGGGATGTTCAAGTTGGAAGCTAGAGAAGGCGTACCGTACATGTTCTACTGTCGAGTTGGATTTAGAGTGTCAGGTAACCGATGCCTCACCTACAGACGACAAAGTGCGACTCAATTTTGATGGCCAAAGGTTCTTCGGCGAAGAGTATGTCGTCCTAGTCACCATCATACACAGCAATCCACTCTGGAGGTACCAAGCCACCTATGTGATTGAAGCATAATTTTCGGTTCAAAGTGTTGATAGTGGTTAAACCCGCGATGAGTTCGTACGCGTGCATCGTAGCAATGCACTTGTAGCCCATGTCATGGCGATCGAGCAATTCTTCTGGGCAATGTTGCTCCGCGAACTGGATAAGCCATTCCCGAGAGACTCCATATCCATAGAACTGCAGATGAAGTTGCCTTTTCGGACGGACAATTCTAAGCCGTCGTTGTCTGATTGAATCCGGGGTCGAGATCTATGATTGTTAGAAAGTAAATAAATGATGAGAGAGGAGATAGTGCATCAAACAAATTCGAGAGTAGAGAAGACATATTCTTGAAATATAACTGGCCGTTGTAATTGTGTGTGTTATTCAAGGTGGGGAGTGAGATGAAGCTGAAGTTCATGCTATTCATATGGTTTGCATTACATGGCAACATAACGAATCGTGGACGGACCGTAGTAATAACATAAGACAATCGTACGTGAAGTAGGAGTTGCCAGTTGGGGATCTTGATAGACCGTGGATTCATGCAAATTCTGCCATCGACATCGTGACCATCGTCGGTTCCACTTCACGGCAGTCGACTTTCCAAAGATCAAGTTGCATGCGTGTTGCAAGCAACCCCTGGAAAAGAATCTGCGTTCTGTGCAGTCGTTAGTCAAAGCTCGATCCAATGACTATGATCCTGACATTTCCATGATACCAGTAGGCCATGTCGCGACCGGAGTGAGCAAGATGCCAACAATATTAAGGATGTTTAGAGCTTTTCAGATGTTATTCATTTCTTCAGGGAAGGAACATACCACGTACCCACGCTGGCTCCGAAATACATGTTATTGTTCCGCACTAACGATTTGAGTAGCTGTCCTGAAGCGGCGCGGTATTGCCTTAGAACCCGATACGTGCTCATTCCAAACAATCCTGTAATTTCACGACAGCAGGATAAGCCATTGGCTCGACGTAGTGATCGGGGAAATGCCACGGACCTATTTCTAGGCTAATCAAAGACACAAAGCTCACAAGGAGCCACGATGTGCCTGGGTTAGCTGATCCATAACATGCATCTGTATGGCCGTGAACGAACGGATGATAAAATGAGGGGTTTGACCTGCCAGCAGGGAGAGCTCCACCGTATATTTGAAGGGAGGCGATACCTGTGGCAAACGTAGCCTGGCCACGATGTTAACAGTGGTAAGGCCAGTTAGCTTGAAATCTCACCAGATACGCAACTAAAAGACAGAAAAGGACTCGTTTACTGCAACCCCACAGAGCATAGGCTCGCAACATGAAAATAACTAATCTTGTGTTTAGTGGACCATCGACAAACCAGCATGAAGCAGCATACATTCGACGCAAGCCATCTGCAGGAAAGATAACCCTATTCTGCATGTGAGAGATGGCCTCCACCAGTCTCGAATTTGACGTACAGATGCTTGAGCGAGTCAACACCAGGCATAACTAAATAACAATCAACAGAGTAGAAGATGGTATGGCGATTCCTTACATTATCGTCGATGTAACCTTCCCCGACGACTTCATCTAAAGTCAGGTCAAATAAGCTGTCTCTCCTTCTGTCGCAGAAGATCTCGAGCTCCTACATATTCGCAAAGCCCCAATAATGAAAGGAAGATAGCGACACAGTACAAATATGGCCTTCATGAAATTAGACCTTGACCTCACGAGGTAGTCGATCTGTCGGGTTTGAGATTCAAGAGGCATTTGCGCAGGTATTTCTCCTACCTCCTCATCCAGATTGATGCCAACATCATAAACCTAACAGAAATATTTCTCAAAATCGCAAACATACGACAGGAAAAGTAAACTGACCACGATTGTGAGTGCCGTAGCTACATTATGTTTCAGTTACAGGGCCTACTAAACGAGGTGTGAACTTACAAAGGATATACTGATTCCGATATAAACTCAATGAGCGACCTGTACAGAGACGAGGTGACTTACGCCAGCAGTATTGTTGACCATAGGAAGACTTTCAGCCGTACGTAGAATATGACTGTCAAGAAACGGATTCCAGTAGCATATAAGTTATGCATGCTGACATCCTATATAGGCTGGGTAACAACGGGCGGACGCCGGATGATAAGGTAGGGCGTTCAGGGGATCACAGTACCCAGATGCCAATAGGCTGTGTATATTCCCAGGATTTCTGTCAAAAACCCTGACCACCCTGAACTTGTGCATCGCGTGATGCCATGTCATGGAAAATGTTTGTCGAGACATAAAAAATGCTTAAAGTGGATGTATGTGCCTATCAGGTCGTTGCGTATCGAATGCTGCATGATGAATGGGCTACCTCGGGATCCAACGACAGATGGCCTGTGAGCGGTTAAGTTTGCTGTAAATGAAATCACCCTATTAGCGGACTTCCCGGGGCCCTTTAGCAGCATCTTCTTTCCCTTGATAGTTCTAACGTCTTATTGGTGAGTCGGTGTAGACGAGAGAGTTCAAAGAGTAATGACCCCACCGAGGGTCGCGGCGAGGCCCACCTTAACAGTAATCATCACTCGAGATGGCAATTGCGCGAGTTCTAGCTTGATAATGAATCCGAAAACATTGTGGCATTTTTCGTAAAAATAGATGTGACTGATCATGAGGACATCGACTACTAGGCCCACTCTTACATAATCTGAACTCTTCGCTGCGAAAGCCTTGCGTAATTACTTATATACTTAATGCAAAAAGTAATTATTGGAAAAGAGAACACACAAAATAGTTAAAATAAGTATACCAGCACTCCTCACCAGCTTCAAAGGAGGGATGTCACAGTAAGTATTGTCATGGGCCATTCATGTTAAACTAGATTTGCGGACATCCATGCGTATGTTCAACTCAAATTGCCCACAGTATAAAAGATAATATTTGGCGGGAGCAAAATTGTACCGTGCTATACTTCCCATGGCTAGTATATCAAGGACTCATCAGTTCTCTGATGTGTATCTGCCAGTGGACGGTCCAGCATGTAGCTGTGGTGGGAGGTCTTGTGAAGTTTGAAGACGAGCCTCAGTGAGGGACCAGCACTGGCTGCACAAATTGTAACTCGTGTAAGGATCACTTATTATAGTAAATGAGGAGAATCATGAACATGCAGCAACACAGCATGATGTGGTGGATGCACTAGCATCCGATGCTGGCGGCATCTCATTGTAGATAGAAACAGAAGCGTTGCTACAAAGTGTGACGGATTCTTGCTAAGCATACATGGCTTACAGGTAATCATATGTCATGAACTCGCACTGACTCGGAGGTTGAGATCAAGTTGAGTTTGGAGTTTGAGTCTCTGATCACACCGTTTCAATCATGATGCATGATGTACTACAGTACGGGGACTGTACGGGGTATCAGATTTGAGGTTATCATTACTGGTGGAGGGATCTTCAATCATTCCACAGCATTGCTTGGCAATCTGCTGGCATTGCAGATATTACATGGTCGAATGCAGCATGACCACGTAAAAACTTTGGGCCTGGGAGACCTTCAAAGCTTGGACATTTGCGTGACGTGAGGCTAGTAAGGGGATTTTGGTGGATCAGCAATAGATAGGTTCTTCCTAAAACCATGAAGAACATTATAAAGTGTCTTCCTTCAGATTTATTTGATCCCACATCACATCCTCACACACAATGTGTTTCTCCTCTGTGATTGTCCTCGCCATTGCTACTGCTTTGGCATCATCAATCTCTGCCATGCCCGTTGACGCTGCCACTGAGAAATGTGGCTTCTTTTGCTGGTATAATTCACAATGCGACACCTGCGGATATTGCGTGAGTATCAGTAGTTTTCCTGGGTTTGATAACATGACTCACCTGCGTGGCAGGCCTGGTACTATCTCTGCCGAGTGAGTCATGTTTCTGCTTTCATATTGGTGCAGTATGACTGTTAGCACTGACACACGAGTTACTAGTGATTTGTAGAGTTGATTGACGCGCCATCAGGAAAACATTGGTGGAGTTGGCGTAATTTTCGTTCGATTGAGAAATGTTACATAGATATGATGTGAAGACAGAAAAAGAGTATTATTTAGGAGCATGCAGATTGGTCTATGTGAGCATTCACGTCAGTGACTGTTGCTCCTGCTGCATCGCCGCAGACGGGCTGGGCCTGTAGATAGTACAATTATAAGTATGTGTGCACGATGTACCTAGTAAAAACATACCTAGGTCCCGTCTACTTTAATCTTTGACTTTGATTATTTCTCAACAACGTTCGACATGATCTAGATAGGCGCAATGTGAATGGAAAAGCTGCTTCACATGATTATTGCCTATAACCTGTAGAATGTACATTTGTTTGGTCTGGGTCTGGGTGTTGGTCCGTGTTTGAAAAGGAAATGAACTGTTGATGCACGAGAACGAGGAGGCGAAGACACGATCGGAAGTGGAGGAGGTGCCTGCCTTGATCCTAACCCCAATCTCGACTTCGATTTCGACCCAAGCACCATGCTCAACGGACTCAGAATCAGCGTACATGGAGGATCAGTGCTCAGCAGGGCACTAGTCTAAGTGAGTGAGGATATGGTGGAACAGCTCCATCAACTGGGTTTGAATTGTTCATTTGTTAGCGCACGCACTGCTGTTGCACTTGTGTTCAGAAAGACGCTCAAAAATGATCGCTGCATTACAACAATGATCATAAACATTTATTCCTAAACCAAATTCAATTTCATCATATCTACCTTGTGCTCTCAAATACTGTGATGAATAAGCTACACAATACGAGTCTCGACTTTTCTGTTCCCAACCTTTCCTGGCATCACAACGGCAGGACCGTGTCAAAATAGCTATGTTACGCCGTGCACACAATGAAGGTCTTCCATGCCGGTGAGTCTTCTCATTAAATCCAAAACACAAACCAATGAAACTTACACATTTGGTGTAAAAGCAGGTGCTGCATTCACTAGATTTGTGGCAAAAAACAGGACAGAGCCTGATGCTAGCATCATTGGGCATGGCAGATATTGATGATGCTAAAGCAACAACGACGGCGAGGGCAACTGCAGAGGAGAAACACATTGTGTGCAAGGATGCGAGATCAAATAAATCTGAAGGGCTAGTACTAGGAAGACATCTTGCTTTTATACGCTGAGTAACTTGTGTTATTTGTGGTTATGGGTATGCATTTTGGGAAGAACCTATCCATCGTTGATCGGAATCCCTAAAGTATACGATGTGAGTGAGTTTGAACTCTGGAGTCTCAGCCTGTATGCTTGGTCCACTCCTTGCTGGCATGCCTTTTAAATCTGATAAACAGTCTCAAACCTTGCTGGCATGACGTATGTCACACTTTTAAGATTTTATAAGGAACAACCGGCCCCTGAATGTCTGGCAGGACATTATTTCACAACTCTGCCACAGGTCCATGGTACACCCTGATGGTGTGAGTGATTCCGACACTCTTTGAGTCTTCTCGATTTGACTAGGGTAAACCATTCATAACACACGGTACAATTGAGGCATCCACACATCGCGTAGGCCAGTGTAGTCCTTCTCATTCGACCAAGTCCCTCCGCTTGGACCTTAGTATACTGTGTCGGAGTCGTCAGCATCAGGTGGGATTAGTGCTATGATGTCAAGTAGCACGTACTTGTGGTCATTTAGTAGATCTTGATCTTCGCAAACCGAGTCGTTGATAACCCTTTCGACAACATCCACTCTCTGGAACAGGTTTGTAAGTGTCTTCTCTACTCAATGGGTCCAAGTTTGCTGATGATGCGGTGGCATTGGATGGATTCAGCTGAAAGCAATCAGCATCTGCATGGACAGGTTGAGACTCGACAAAGTTCAAACTCACTCGCATCGAAATTCCGGTGGATCGACAGGTTCCCAAAACGCATGATCACTGTAACCACGAAGAAAAGAACATTATTCAACATATAAAAGCACAGCGTCTTCCTACCAACCCTTCAGACTTGTTTGATCTCACATCCTCACACACAATGTGTTTCTCCTCTGCAATTGCCCTTGCTGGCATTGTTGCTTTAGCATCGTCAGTCTCTGCATCGCCCAATAACGTGGGTGCCGAGGGCTGTCCAATGTTCTGTTTTGATGATGAAGACTGCCATGCCTGCAGTACCACATGTGTGAGTTTCAGTAGTTTGTATCCTGGATTTAATGACCTGACTCACTGGCATGGAAGCCCCTCTAGTGGTGCTGGTAACGTAGCGGTGCCATAGTAAGTCATAGTCACGGTCCGATGCAAAGTTCAAAAAGAGTTCCTGACGTATGTCACAGCAGAAAGGTCGGGAGCAGGAAAGTGGAGATGTATTCTGTAGTTTGAGTTGTAGTTCATCATGGTGGTGGGCATAAGACGAAGTCATTATTGTAGCATTGGATGCAGAGCGGCGTTCCATATCCAGCTTGACTTGGAGTTAATTGTCGAAGTTGACGAGTAACAATTCAGAGTGAGGATAATGGAAGAGCGACTACGAACATTTGCAGTTCTGATCAGCCAATTGAAGGTCTCGGGCTCTAGCCCTGATGTCTGATTACACGTAGTGGATGAGTACTAGACTGGGTTTTCTTGACAAACGTTCATCAGTGAATGTGTGAGTCCTTGATATGGTGACCGTGAGAACTACAGTAGGATATAATTTTGTTTTTGCTAATTATTGTTTGAGGCAGGAATTTGCCGAATCAATGCTCACTGCAACCACAACCTTATGGCGCTGGATCAGTTCAATTATTCCAGCTTCGTCTGGCTCGAAGTCGTCAGCATAATCTATTAGGTTGGGCTGGACCGAGCGTTAGCTCAGGGTGGGACGCAGGCAGGTGGAGCCGCTGGGAGGGCGGGACACCTACTAATGAATTCAATCATGCTAGATGACTATCGAGTGATGGATCCTGACTTGTGACTTGACAAATTGTGCAATACGACTATATATACAACGTGAATTACGATGTGCGGATTGCAGCATGAAAAATTAGGGAGTGGTGGGTGGGTAAAAGAAAGACTGTAGGTACGAATTGATGTGAGGATGTACAAAGTACGATGAACTCGATGTCATGGAGGAGAGAAAGAAATGGATATGGAAGCGAACATCACGGACGCTCAGCTGGACGTATGGTGCCGAGAAATTCCGGCAAGCTTCATTTCTCAGCACCTGTACATTCTAGCTTCGTCTGGCTTGAAGTTGTCAGCATAATCTATTAGGTTGGGCTGGACCGAGCATTAGCTCAGGGTGGGACGCAGGCAGGTGGAGCCGCTCACCCATCAAGCTGGAACAACCCGCGGCTCAAAGCTGCCTAGCCCAACAAGATGTGGAGGTGACAGTTAGAGCAGTGCTGCATTGGCCATGTGCTGTGATGAGATTTGCTCGAATGCGCAAATATATGTTTCATATGCTAAGGACTTCCAGCGGCCGGTGATTCGAATGATCTCGGGATCGATTTTCTTTGCAAGGTAAAATGATGTGCCACCTATTCGAAATGAATGACCAAAAGTCGTGCCCCATCCCCAGGCCATTAAAATTGAATTAATGCGTTCTAAGGCCTGGATCTTGGCCATTGGTCGAATGTCACCTTTGCTATCGCGCCATGAAAATAAGGGGTCACTTGCTATGGCAGGAACAACAGAAGCTAGGTTGTGAAGTGCTGATAAAGGACACAAGTCCCCTTGCTCATTTAGAAAAACTGATTGTGTTTCTCCAGTCCGAGCTGTCTTGGCCGAAGGGAGGTCAAGGCGTGCATAAGGATTGTTTCGCAAGTCATGACCAAAGAAAGCATGCGTGCGGGTGAGGTGCTTGAGTGGGTTGAACGCAGAGCGAGAGGTGATGGAGACTTCACCAAAATGCATCATGCCAAAGAAAGCGCATGATGCCATTGCCCAAATACATGCGTCAAATGGATCCGATAATATGAGAGTGGCTTTGAGAGCCGTGAGCATTGGGAGTGAAATGGGTGGCCGGAGAGGTTTTCGACGACCACCACACAAATTTTCCAGTCCGCGCAGAGACCAATTGATACAGTCATGGTGTGAATCAGAGAGAGGTGCGGGCCATCCTTGAGCGATGTACCAGGCTCACACAGCAGATAAGTATTTACGTGCGACCCCAACTGAAACCGGTTTGAAGGATATGGTAGAGCCGTTTTCTGCTGATAGAAGTGGATCGCCAGGGTCTGGATCTGTCACAGCCCACAAAGCGAAGGAATGTAGCAACTTGAAGGATGCTGGAAGGCGGTCAGGCTCGGGAATGGAGAATATGTCACAAAATATGTGAAATTTTCGTAGTCTGGCACCATAGCTGGCTGTGTCGCGAAGGGATGCTTGGTTGGCCAGGCTGGCTATATGGCAGATGATCGGGTTGTCAATGGTTGACAACGGTGGGGTATTCACGCCTCACCACAGGAAAAGTCGCTCCGATGCTCGACAGTGTGGCCGGAGCCATGATTGGTTTGAATTTGGGTTGGGAGGTAACGAGGGTGGGTGGTTAACGATTGGGGACACATGATGCAGTGACATTACAATAATTGGATGAGCTTGCCTGATAAATGTGGAGGTAGGGGAATGGGAATGGGCATTTTGGCACCAGGGAAACCGGCTATAAAGGCCTTGACGTCGCCCCGTGATAAGGCATCTGCAATATTTGTGTGGGTAGGCACATAGACGGTGTGCAGGCAAAAGCCATTTTCGGCTTGCAGCTGATAAACGTGCTTCAAAACTGCGTTTGTCTGTGGGCTGTGAGAACGGCCTTTGTTCATCACCTCCACCATGCCAATGTTGTCTGAGCGCACCAAATAGGTGATATTTTCTGATGCTCCTCGGTGTGTTATAATACCTTTAAACAGTTAAGAAATTGGTCGACAGAAAGACATAGACAGTAAAATATATTCACCCAGGTGCAGTGCCAATCGAAGCCCAAGTTCTATTGCTGTGGCTTCGGCCCAGCCAATGTCAAAGTCTCACTTTGGGCCAACTTTGAAGCCTGATGCCCAACACCAGACAGCCCAATGCTTCTGCACAACTACCCCAATTCCAAATGATGTACTCACATCGCCCCACCATCCAATATCTACTGGGGATGGGTCCGTGATGGGTATTGAGTTTGGGAGGTGGGAAAGTAGGGACTGGATCCAGGGCAGATCCGTGCGAACGGCTGCAGATGGACGAAGATGTGCGCGTGTAGAACGAAAACTGGCTGCAAATGCAGCTATAGAGCATAAGAATGGACAAATTAGAGGGAAAATGCATGCCACGTGCATGAGCTTTCCATGCAAACTGGCAGCCTCTTTGGCTGTGAACGAGGCCCCGAGGAGCATCCAGTCTGAGATCATTTTCTGCACCCTGCTTAGCTTGTCCTCTGGCAGTGAAACTCGCTTGAGGTTCAAGTCCCAATCGAAACCAATGTACTGTTGGATGAAAGCGAAGAGTCGAAGCTTCTCGAGGCTCCATGGTACCCCGCAGTAAGCTGTTATGGCTATGAAATCTGCTTCGGTCCAAGTTTGGTGCGGAAGCCTGATGACTAGAAAATTGTCGACCCATTTTTGGATTAGATTGAAGCCCGCTTTGTTGTAAATGGCTACGAGCATGTCGGCAACAGATCCAAACATGCTGGTGCTCGATGTAAGGCCGAACATGAGAGCTCGATTGACGTAAATGATCCCTTTCCAGAATATGCAGAGTGCATTCTGTTGTGAGGGTAAGACGGGAATTATACGGTAGGCTGAAGAGACGTCGAAGGTTGCTGCGACGCAACCAGGAGGGAGTGTGAGGATAAGGGCCGCAGTTTCGCTGAACGTGCCCCAGACAGTAGGAAAATTGTCTGCATTGATCCCCGCATTTACGGACTGGATATCGGAAGAATTGTGTGGGTAAGATAAATCTTGAACTATACAGAATTTGCTGGAGTGTGGTTTTGGGACCAAGCCCAGGGGAGATGTACGAAATGGTCCGATTAAGTGCTCGAGGTCTGCAGGGCTGAAACCTGTAGAGTATCTGCCTGCAGCTTGCTCTGAGAGTATGTATGCATCGATTACGGAAGGATTGTATAATGATGATGAATGGTTCTCGAAATAACTGAGTGGAGGATGGAGAATCTGCGATGCCAACATTGAAGCCATTATGTATACCATCAACAATATGACGCCAATTATCAAATATACCATATTTACGAAGTAACTGCTCCACCCGAAGGTGGTTGAGTGGGGTGACCACTGCACGTGGGTCATCCGCGAGCCTTGCAGCTACCGGCACCATGCGAAGACTCTCCACAGATGCTGCATGCATGGATGTTTCTGCAGTTTGGACCGAAGGTACAATTGGAGCCGTTGGCACAATTAAAGCAATAATGTTTTCCGCTTGAGGTCACGAGTGCATGCTTACTTCTGGCATTGGTCGCAAGGGACGCAACAGGTTTTCCGGCTGCGGTTGTATCGGCAGCACAGTCGGCCGGCAAGTGGCCGCTTGATCCACAGCAAAAGCAATGACTCGAAGCAAGCATATGTGATTTCTTACGAGGAGACATTTGAAAGTCACTTGGGGCAGCTCGCTTAGAGGGGGAGGTGAATGGGGTTGATTGTGGTGCGGCAGGAGGTATTTTATTATTGGCTATGGTAAGTGCTGCTACGTCAAGGCCGGCAAGATTATGCTCGTGGTTGGCGTGAGCTAATTCTCTTTGCTGCACGTCGTAGTGCATTGCTACAGCCCATCCGTGCGTACGGCCAATATCGAGAACTACGAGATGGTGTGATACGAGGGCAGCTGCACGAGTTTCGCCCCAATAATGCAGTGTTCTATCCTCCACAGCTTTCACAGCTGCTATCCAGTCAACTGTCACAATTGACAGCTCATTTGCATGGTCAAGACCTTTAGCCGTAAGCCCATCTTGCGTGAAGACGAAAGATGAGTCTTCTCCGCACAGGAAGGCTTTGGAGCGAGCCGCATGCATGAAAGCTGTGTACGGGACATAGCGGTAATTCTTAAAAGCTTCCTCTACTTTGAGGGGTATGGCTACAATAGAGCGCATCAGAATTCAGGATTAGACGGTGCGATCAATGAAACGGTGAGGTAGCTAATACACAGCGCAGTGCTGCGAAACAAATAAACACCCAGAAGTGGTATGGTGCAAACGACCCTGAACGAATAGCAAAGTTGCTTAATCAGCTGACAGTTCGGTACGGTGGTGCTAGCAAACTGCCGGCAGCAGATACTAGCGAGCACGCTGTATGGCCCAAAAGACCAAACCTAATGAAAACCGTAGTCGAAATAAAACTTACGCAAGCTCAGGGCACTGACTTTGTGCCCTGGTTGGAGTGCGGGTAAGACGAGCCGTTTAGGCTCATCCTTGGCACCAGCTAGATTAGCACGTATATGGTCGACTTCTGCAGGGTCTGCTACTAACGCCTGTTGAGGTGCAGGAGCTCTGGCCGGGAATTGGTTGCCGTGAGTGTTCTCACGCTCAAGTTTGGCGATGCGCGCCCTTAGTGCAGCGATTTCGTCTGCGGGTGCGGGAATAGCCTGAGGTTGAGCAGGTGCAGGAGGCACTGCTGCTGGCTGAGCAACGAGAGGTGCTGAGTTAGGTGCTGTGGGCTGCGTGGCACATGCGGCAGAAGAATGAGTTTGCTGGGGTATTGGTTGATGGGTGCTCTGCGAAGCTGATGGCTGTGATGGCCCAGATTGGGCTGGTGGTCTGGTGGCGGTTGCTGCTCTGGTGCTTGAAGGAGCTAGCCTTGCTGATGATGATGAAAGAGCATTCAAACCAGAATCTGATGCAGTGGTGTTCTGCATAGAAGGAGGTGTAATGGGAGCGCTTGGGGTCCCATTGTTGAGCTCTAAACCAAGGTGTTGGAACATAGCTAACAAATATAAAAGAAAGACTGTAGGTATGAATTGATGTGAGGATGTACAAAGTACGACAAACTCAATGTCGTGGAGGAGAGAAAGAAACAGATATGGAAGCGAACATCACAGACGCTCAGCTGGATGTATGGTGCCGAGAAATTCTGGTGAGCTTCATTTCTCGGCACCTGTACATTACACACACAAAATATGCACACACACAGTAAGGATTTTCACACATACAGTCGTGTACCATTGCCGAGACGTATCAGGATGCTTTTGGGAATAGCATAACTTCCCATTTTGGTAATACCACATGACAACAAGATGCTCGAGCTCACTGTTGAGGACAGTGAGCTCAAATAGTTGCCCAATCCTTCACCCTTTTCACTAGTTCTTTTGAGGTAAAGATAATAGGTGTATTACCTTTTATTGTATAAATATATTATAACTTCTACAAAGACAGAAGTATCCAATTATAGTCGAGAAAATACCAATTGAAAATGGTCAGGGTGGGGGGAGGAGGGAAAGGTGGGGAAGGAGGGTTGTGTTGTCCAAGAGTAAGCATAGTTTAATAGCTACAGGTGATTTTTACCTCAAAAGAGCTAGTGAAAAGGGTGAAGGATTGGGCAACTATTTGAGCTCGTTGTCCTCAACAGGGAGCTCGAGCATTTTGTCGTCGCGCGGTATTACCAAAACGGGAAGTTACGCTATTCCCCAAAGCATCCTGATACGTCTCGGCAACGGTACGCGACTGTATGTGTGAAAATCCTTACTGTGTGTGTGCATATTTTGTGTGTGTAATAATTGAACTGATCCAGCGCCATACAACCTCACTTCACCGCCGTCGTCATCCCTTGTTACCAATTCATTCGACCTCTAGCCCCCGTCTACTGTCACTATAACTATATCTTCAGTTCGCCGCTCTGGACGCTGTCAATAAATCTACGCGAATCTCGTCATCCTGTCAAACTCATACCCATACATACCGCCACTCACTTAAAATTTCGTATCGTTTTCTCTCCATTTCTATCCTACCCTGTCAAGCGCGACGCCACTCCCTTCAGTGTCCGTCGTCACATAATCATTCGGCTTACGCATACCCGAGGACCCTTAACATTGCACAGTATAAGTAGGCCAAATGTACAGTCCCTACTGCAGGCAATAATACATCAGTACACAGTCCCATTCTCGCACTCATCATCATAGATGTCGCCGTAACTCCTTTATATCGCCGCAGACTCGTCTCGCTCTTTGTCGCACAATGTTCACTAACGAAACTCTGACTCCGCAGCGCCCTCGACTCACTAGCGGTCTTCACACCCCTTCGCATTCGCACTCAGGACTCCGTAGGGTTCTTACACTCGCTACCTGGATAATGGAGTGGGTATGCAGGTGGTGGATTAAATGTGGGGAAGGGTAGCGGACCATTCATTTGCCGTGCTGCTTGACTCGAGAACTTAGAAGGGAGCACCAGTGTGCATACCTATTCAGACATTATCAGCAATGAAATAAATATGGAAGTAAGTGAAATACTACCATGATTGATGCTTGGAACGAGCTGCTGAGATGGTATAGCTTGAATGGGAGCGGTATGGTCAATTCTTGAAGATCTAGTACGACTGTCTGAGTCATGGGGTGCCCGGTTTCCACGAGATGAGTAAAGACCAGAAAGGTGGTGGTCCTGGTGTAGGTCGGGAGTATTCTCCAAGTGTTCTTTGATGCGTTCTAAAATCTCAGACTTTGTGCCCTCGGTTGACAGTGAAAGAGCGGTAGCAATATCCTCCAGTTCTGATTTGGACTTGCCACTTAGCCGTCAGGTGTAAATCTCTGTGCCGTCCATCGCATTGCGCTGTGCTCGTCGTGCAGCCTCTTTGTCCTCCTGGTGTTTCTTTGCAGCATCTGCTTTCTGCTTCTTCTCCGCTCATCTTGCATCTTCCTCTGCTGTTTTTTGACACACCTGCTCGCTAGTCATCAGCCCATGCATCTGCAGACCCCTTCCTTGTCTATTTCGCCTATCTTCCTTAGGATTCAGTTGCTGCTTCAAAGTGTTGTGGTCTCATCTCAACATCAGACCTCTCCGCTGCAAATTCTGTCATTGACATCGTGACTATCGTTGGTTCCGCTTCACGGCGGTCGACCTTCCAAAGATCAAGTTGCATGTGTGTTGCAAGCAACCCCTGGAAGAGAATCTGTGCTCTGTGTAGCCATTAGTCAAAGCTCGATTCAATGATTATGATCCTGACATTTCCATGATACCGGTCGGCCATGTCGCAACCGGAATAAGCAAGATGCCAACAATATTAAGGATGTTCAGAGCTTTTCTAATATTATTCATTTCATCAGGGAGGGGGCATACCACGTACCCACGCTGGCTCCGAAATATACGATGCTGTTCCGCACGAACGATTTGAGTAGCTGTCCTGAAGCGGCACGGTGCTGGCTTAGAACCCGATACATGCTCATTCCAAACAATCCTGTAATTTAATGACAGCAGGATGAGCCATTGGCTCGACGTAGTGATCGGGGAAATGCCACGGACCTATTTCTAGGCTAATCAAAGCCACAAAGCTCACAAGGAGCCACGATACACCTGGGTTAGCTGATCCATAACACGCATCTGTATGACAGTGAGAAAACGAATGATACAACGAGGGATTTGACCTGCCAGCAGGGAGAGCCCCAGCGTATATTTGAAGGGAGGTAATATCTGTAACACACGTAGCCTGGCTACGGTGTTAACAGTGGTTAGGTCAGTTAGCTTGAGATCTCACCAGATAGGCAGCTAAGAGACAGAAAAGGACTCGTCTATTGCAGCCCCACAGGGCATAGGTTCGCAAAATAAAAATGACTAATCTTGTGTTTAGTGACCCATAGACAAACCAGGGTGAAGCAGCATACATTCGACGCAAGCCATCTGCAGAAAAGAGAACCCTATACTGCATGTAAAAGATGGCCTCCACCAGTCTCGTATTTGATTTACAAAGGCTTGAGCGAAACAATACCAGGCACAACTAAACAACGATCAACAGAGGAGAAGATAGTGTTGCGATTCCTTACATTATTGTCGATATGACCTTCCCCGACGACTTCATCTAAAGTCAGGTCAAATAAGAAGCTGTCTCTCCTGTCGCAGAAGATCTCGAGCTCCTACATATTCGTAAAGCCCCAATAATGAAAGGAAGGTAGCGACACAGTACAAATAAGGCCTTCATGAAATTAGACCTTGACCTCACGAGGTAGTCGATCTGTCGGGTTTGAGATTCAAGAGGCATTTGCGCAGGTATTTCTCCTACCTCCTCATCCAGATGGGTGACAACATCATAAACCTAAACAGAAACATTTTGCAAAATCCCAAATGTACGACAGAGAAAGTAAACCGACCACGATTGTGAGTGCCGTTGCTACATTATGTTTCAATTACAAGGCCTACTAAACGAGGCATGAGCTTACATAGGACATACTGATTTCAATGTAAACTCAGTAAGCGACCTATACAGGGACGAGGTGACTTACACCAGCGGTATTGTTGACCATAGAAAGACTTTCAGCCGTACGTAGAAGATGACTGTCAAGAAACGGATTTCAGTAGCATATAAGTTATGCACGGTTTATCTTTATGACATCCCATATAGGCTGGGTAACGACAGGCGGACGCCGGATGATAATGTTGGCCGTTCAGGGGATCACAGTACCCAGATGCCAATAGGCTGTGCATATTCCCAGGATGTGCCTATCAGGTCGTTGCGTGTCGAGTGCTGCATGATGAATGGGCTACCCTCAGGGTCCGACGACAGATGGCCTGTGAGCGGTTCAAGTTTGCTATGAATAACATCACCCTATTAGCGGACTTCCCTTTAGCAGCATCTTCTTACTCTTGGTAGTTCTAACGTCTTATTCATGCAAGTGAAATCGTGAGTCAGTGTAGACAAGAGAGTTCAAACAAAGAGTAATGACCCCACCGGGGGTCGCGGCGAGGTGCACCTTAACAGTAATCATCACTCGAGATGGCAATCGAGGGAGTTCCAGCTTGACTCGGGAGGATAATGAAAACATCGTGGCATTTTTCGTAAAAATAGCTGAGAAAGACGAGATGTGACTGAGCTTCGGACATCGACGGCACTAGGCCCACTTACATAATCTGAACTCTTCACTGCTTTTGTTGGACAGCTCGATACACTCGACTTCACCAGAACCCAAAAACATGGTGAGGTTGTCTCAACGTGCATGTTACATTACACTGAAATGCGTTTAGGGAGGTGGTGCTAGATATCCATACCCAAAGCATGTGTGGTCCCCCGCTGGTATGTCCAAGCGGCTAGTTCCGACTTACTCAACCTGACGATGCCTCAGGTGGCTGGTGGGCCCGTCCTGCGAATTGGCGGAGTAACACGGTCATAACTTTTGCTGGTATATTTGCCGTCGCATACGGAGTCTGGACTGTCAGCGCAGACCGTGAGGTGCGAAACTTGATTTCTCGTTTCTTGCAATCGTTTTCTTATTTCGCGTTGCCTGAGCAGGTCAGACACGTTCAACCCGATCGACCGATCCCGTCCATGATGGTACGTTCTTCCACTTCCTGTGTTCCTAGTCTTGTTCACTCTTTTGTAGTGGGCAAAACAGTACAAGGACCAGTCTCGGGAGAACTGAGACAGGTAGCTGGGAGTGTATGCTTAAATAACACGGATCGTCTTGTCCTAGTCGGTTATATCCTTCATCATATATAGATTTTTTGCCACCCCTGCTGGAGCCTTTCAATTTTGCGTCTTTTTGGGACTGTCGGCTGAATTAGCTAGGGGAGGACATGAGACATTCCAGGGTAGTGCCGAAAGGTGGGTTTCCTGCATCCCAGGTTCAGAATGCTATTTTACATATTGCAAACACATGTCAGAATCGCTATGATGTTACTAGTAGTGTGAACAGAAGGTATGCCTGATTATATATAAATATCGCTCATATGTACCTATAACGAACAACCCAACCAACCGACGCGAGTTCTTCATATTTCAGCTTCGTCGGGCCCAAAAGGATCCCAGTCACTTGGTTTTTCCTCCGCTGCAGGATCTTCATCGTCATCAAGCTCATCGACTTCTTCTTCCTTCTTGTCATCCTCGCCGTCCCAGTCATTCGGAGTTATGCTCACCTTCTTCGTCAACTCGAGCATTCGTTTGTTTGCGTAGTCAACACGGCGTTTCCTTGATGGCGAGGCGGGGAATGGGGTAATAGCTGAAGAGGCAGAGGATGAATAGGTGAGGGAGAAGATTGATGAAGAAAGTGATGAGGGCGATGAAAAACCGATGGAGGAGCACATGGGAAGAGTTAACGATGACTACGAAGATTTAGTCAGTATATGTATATTTGCATGTCATGCACAGAAAGGAACATACCATATCAGGGTCAACTTCCCCTTCTGCATCAATGTCTAGAAGTTCCGCTTCCCCTACGCCACGTTCTCGGCGCTCCTGCTCTTCCTCAGCCTTCAAGAATCTCTCAAACGCCAATATACCATTCCATCGGGTTACTTCAATGCCAGTAAGGATAATGGAAGATGTTGTCAAAGGTGGTGCGAATAGGTCTATGGAGCCCCATGCCATGAAGAGGAAAGGCTTATTTCCAACGCCCTTGCGACCTGGGATTTTCTTCGTGTTTAATGTTATGTGAATTTGGATCGTAGAGTCGTGATGCTATACATGAACATGAGATCTGTCCAGGAGCATAAAAAGATGAAAGACGTACATATATAATACCTTTCTCGAGGTCCCCGCCCGGAGCCCAGAGCTGCGAAAGCTGGAAGTCCTCTTCCGCTTCCCACCGCCAAATGTCGTCTTCGCCGTCTTCAGCGTCAAGCAAGCTGCCCTCTGAGCCATTGCCAGGATAGTGGTAGGGGTCTCTCGTGGTAGACGCTTTGGTCGTTGTCCTCCCGCTTGTGATCTCCCCAGAACGCGAAATTTCTATATCTTTTTGCACCTCGAACAAATGTCCTGGCTCGGGGTCGAATCCTGGAACTGGTTGTTTACCCTTGGACGAAGAGGGTACTGGATGCCTTGGGATGCTAGCGTGCCGTGCGGCACGCCGAAAACGGTATGACCCGCCCATCTCGCTTTCCTTTGCTGGCTGGAAGACAAACTTGATAAGCTTCCGCAGGTGACCGAGTGTGTAGGTCAGAGGGACTTGAACAACTCTGTAGACCCCATCTTTGTTTGTGTAGCTTCTGCCGTCACCGCCAGGGCGGATAAGCTGGAAGCGGAGGGGCAAGTGTTTCGCATACGAAGAAGGGCGGGGAAGTGTGGTGCTCGTTGTCAACCGCCGAGCGCGACCAAATGGGTTAGTTGGAGAGTCAGAGGGCACTTTCCAGTTTCTGAGACTACAAGGTGTTCTGGGTGTTGCAAACAATGAAGAAGCTGAGGTGAATGGCGAAGACGGCGGTAAAGAACGCGATAGTTGTCGACGTTTGGGACCACGGGGTGATGCTGAAGGACTTTCACAGACATCTAACGGTCGTTTCGAAGCCATCATTCTCCGCAGAACTAGAGTGGTAGGGCAAGAGGCTGGAAGAGGATCTTTTAAAACTCTCTTCAATTGTCGCTTTGATCAAGATGTGGACTGGAACAATATTTGTCCACGCTTGTCAAACGCGTCGCGTAATTTTCAACAGCTTCGCGATCACATGATTGACGCGTCTGGTTCTCACTCATTGACCTTGGACTCCGACTCTGACTTGCTGGGGGCACAAAAGGCTTTGTTTGAGAGACTCGAGCTTATTTGACGCTAGTCCTGCTGCTCCTCTTTCAACTCACTTGATGTGACTGAATACAATCGCTGAGCCTCTGACCAACGAGATCGAATTAGCAAAACCCGGAAATCTGACTTTCAGTGGCGGTAGTAACTAGTCCAAAAATCTGCTTCAACGATACTTGGTCGGGCTGCGTTCTACATCAGTATTCTCGTCCTCGCTGTCAGCAATGTTCCAGTAGTCTGTAGTCAATGGCATGCGCCTACGACTCGGAATGGCGGAAACTTGGAAGTGCGCCGTGGATGGTTTTGGTTTGAATTCGAGTTCGCTGACGTGAGTTTCCGCTCGTTCGAACCTGTTGAGAGTCTAAAGTTCTCATACTCCTGGACAGACTGAGATAGATTCTCTCTGAGGAGGCGAGCATGTCCGTCGTCTATTTCGGTAAGTTCGCGGCCCGTGCTTTCAAGTTATGTGCTACATATAACTCCGCTAGTCACTGCAGGGGCCATGTCCATTGATTGGCCATATGCCTAGAATCTCAACAGAAACCAATGATTCATGGGTTCGTTTTGGTTGTTGAGCATTGCCTGTTCCATGATGGGATGAGCCTCCACATATTTCTGTGTTGCTTTCCCTTATATGCAATGTCTCAATTTTTATTCCTCCGCCATATTCAGAGAGCTGACATGCATTACCCGATGGGTGAATTCCAACGATGTCAACAAGATCACTGGCAGCCGGAAGCAAGCCACTGAAGCTTCAAGTTGGTTATATGGCAAACTTGGAATAACAAACATATCTGCAGCGCAAGGGGCAGCTTTATAGAAGACCGACAAGTGACACACGAAGCTAAGGAGCTCATTTTCCACATCCTTCTGGTCACTAGGGATAATCGCGCCCGTACCTGTGCTGATACACCGATAAACTGGTTTCTCCACTGCTGTGTGGGCTAAATGCACTTGTCAAAACACGCTTGCTCTCTACGACGAGCTCGCGAGGTTTGATAAGACGTCTCTCATGCAAGGGTTTAGCCGACGGCGCTGCGAAACTGACAAGTTATTGAATTGAGCATCCGTTTAGAGATCAGGTCTCTGCTGGTATCATCGCTACAACGACAATGTTCAGCACGTAAAAGCGAGGCGTCTTCGAGTTCCTACTACATATCTGAATCCCCTCCAGATTTATTCACATCCTCACAAAAACCATGCGGTTCTCCTTGGTCCTCGTCGTCGTTGCTATTTTGATAGGCATCAGTATCTGCCAGTGACGCTGCAACTGAGCACTGTCCTTTCTTTTGCACTCATAGTAGTCAGTGCAGCGCCTGCAAATCGCCAAAATGTGAGTACTTATGAGTCGTTTGCGCCCTGAATTTAACCACCTGACTTACCGGCGAGGAGTTGAACAATGTGTTTGTTTCGGAACAAATTTTGCTGCCGCTCGAGCAATGGAGATCTTGGAAGAGGATGTCTGTGGTGTCTTCCATTACTACTAATATTCACATGTTTCGTCTTTCCTTGCCTCTGAAATCTCTCCCGAAATTCCAAAATATCGGTACCCTCTTAGCTTTCGGATATTATCATGCTGAGCCCGTCTTACTTATTTCACGTGTCATACTTACAAAGTAGCGACAATTGTCCTATGTAGTTTGTTTAGGCAGGGGGATGAAAAGGCATTTTATAATAAATTGATCATTTTTTCATGCACAAGATTACCCTATGTTCCTTGTCCATTGCATAGAAAAACAGAATTGTCTCACTTCCAGCGTAACACTGCCTGGATCGACGACTAATCACCTCCCGATCCAGGCTAAGTAATGCAATGGGAACGTATACTGTAGCAATCCCCTTGGAACTGAACGTCGTCGGTAATTGGAATATGCCTACCTTTGCGCGACAGATAAGCACCCCGCAACGTAGACCATGACAAGAGCGTGCCAACAATAGTAGTCAAGCTGAATTGCACCAGAGTCAAGATCTTTCTAGAAACCAGTCTATGATAAAGATATGCACCCAGCGCCGACTACGAATGTAACTGCCAGGTAGACAATCATACCTAATATGATAGCGACGTGATTCTGTACCTTCGCGACGGCTTGCGGCACAGAAGCTCGGCCGACGCTTCAGCTGTGGCTGTATCTCAAAAGTAGGCGGGGACCGCCCATAGTAGGTGTATACGGTGCGTAGGTTTCTGAATTCGATCTAATCATTCTCTGCTCAGTGCATTGTGGCGAAGGTGGTGGTACAAAATGTCTCTTCTTGATTTCTGCAGGTTGGCTGCAATCACTTATAGGTGGCCACGGATGACCTGGGGTTCATACCTGTAAAGGTGTCGTCAATTTGATGTTGAATAGCCAAGCAAGTAGAATACGCACGGCTCCTCTAGGTACGTCATTTCCTCCGGAGTGAGCTCGATTCCTTCGATAATAGTTTCCTGCAACCTCTGTGGAGAGCTGATACCCACGATAGGGCTCGACACCTTTGACGCAACCCAGGCCAGCGCAATCTGGCTCATCTTGCAATTCTTCTTCTTGGCAAGTTCTTCGACGCGGTTGATGATAGTCGCGTCTGCACTGGTCACCTTTCTCTCCCAAGCACTTCCCTTGAGAGAATTGAGACGCGTCGTTTCTGTGCCAACGGGACGTGCGAGGAGACCAGAAGCTAGAGGAGCCCAGGGGATGACACCGATACCGTTGTATTTGCAATACGCGAGCATCTCGCGTTCCTAAACGTAGTGTTAAACTGGAGAGCAAACGTTGCAATTTTTAGGGACACACCTCCTCGCGGTAGAGTAAAGAGTACTCATCCTGCATGCTGACAAACGTTGTCCAGCCATTCCGAGCGGCCACGGCATTCAACATGGCAAACTGCCAGCAGCGCATGGAACTAGCACCGATGTAACGGACTTTACCGCTCTGCACAAGGTCGTGAAGTGCTTTCATAGTCTCCTCAGGGGGGACTGAAGGGTCGAAGCGGTGGATCTGCAAGAGATCGATGTATGGGGTCTCGAGACGCGCGAGGGACGCCTCGACAGCGTTGAAGATTGCAGCGCGAGACAGGCCAGATTGATTGACGTACTCGGGCCGCTTATCGATACCGGGTACGAGGAATGCTTGGATGGAAGGATCATTTGCGACCAGACCATAGCACTTAGTGGCGATTATGATCTGGGGGCGAGGAATGTGGTACTATGGAGTTCGTAGATATCATCAATTAATGACACTTTAAGACATCGTACGATTCGTAGGCACACCTTTTTGATGAACTTGGCGATGAGGCGCTCTGACTCGCCGTTTGAGTAATTGTTAGCGGTGTCGATGGTGTTGATGCCAAGGTCCCAAGCAGCCTTCATGATTTCGATAGCGGGCTCCTCGTCAAGAACCCAGGGCTGTAACAGGTTGAGGATGTGATGAACGGAACAGGAAACAATTACGTACAGCCCATTTCGACGTCCCGAAGCTCATCGCACCAAGCTATGAAGAATAGATGGTGAGTGCTGTGCGCTAGCAACAAACGTTTTATAACTCACAATTGGCACAGAGACTTTGAGACCAGTCTTGCCAAGGGAGCGGTACTGAACTTTAGACATCGTGTTGATGGTAAAAGTGATGAAGATGGGTTTACAATTGATACAACCCCCATCTATTTAAACCTCGTCGGTTGCATGACTCAGATTGAAGTAGCGACGTTGACGATAACGTGTTCCGGAGCGACGATGCTTACGGGTGCTGGCGCTTATAGATGACTTGACTGATAGCTTACTGAGGAGCGACGATGCTTACGGGTGCTGGCGCTTATAGATGACTTGACTGATAGCTTACTGATACCAATTATGTGAGTATTAACTGATATTGATCAGCAACTTGAGTGTAGGCGGTGCCGGTGATTGATCGATTGCATACGACGCACATATGCATACAATTACGACTCCCGACTCGGAGATAGTCACTGATCATAAGTGCGGCGCAGCATCAAACCATGGTGCCCTCAATTTTACGATGAGAGATGTACGAATCGCAAGTTGTCATCGATGTCACCCCTTGAATGAACACTTGAAGTGGTGAGGGTCTTGGTAAAAAGCGATACAACTCACCTGGCTTGACAACGAGGGCAGCAGCCAACACAACATTACCTAAGTGGGCGCTCGTGGGCGTCACTTACTTGTTGTATGCGCAACTTGAAGGTTGGAGTTCGAGTCGGGTTCGCGGCCAGCAAGGGACATCATGTCCCGATTTAGAAGGTAATAGTCTCTCGAGAAGGTTATTAATATTAGTGGCTTTTGCGGTTGCCCCACCTTCAGCCGAACTACGCACGCTTGCACAACAACCAGCTCAACAGACTGCAGCCCATGTTGACTCAGGCATCCAACACACATGCGCTATCCTCTGTCACTTTTCGCGACGAACATACGCGTAATAATATACCCATCCTCGTTACTCATCATGATAAACTAGAAAATTCGCAGCTAGACAAGCAAGGACTTACCGACGCGCCGTGTGTTGAGGATGTGTACGAAACCGTACTTCCATGGTGGAGAGCAACTATACGAGCGCGAATTCTCAGTTCGATGAAACGAGAAAGTCAAATATTGGCCCGGATGCAGGCTCGTATTGTTTATTATTTCAACATGTCCATCTATTTCATGACTTTCTGTAGGAATGCATACGACACCCGTGGTTGGACTTGTATTTCCTCTATAGTTCGACCCTTGGCACCCATACATTCTTCATGATTGGCCTACCGTTGACATTTTTCTTCGGCTACGAGGAGCTTGGACGAGGGTACGATCTACTTGTCCGCCAATTATTGCAACTCAAAGCGCAAGCAGCCTAGTGATTGTTTTGGCTTCAGGAGTCTACGTTGTTTCGTTTTTGAAGGACCTTGTTTGTTCTCCTCGTCCATTGGCCCCTCCTGTAACGCGACTGAGTAAGTGAACGAGATTCCTTCGTAGCAAAGTTTATCGACTGTGTTCTCCCCAGCGATCGGGACGCACCACCTTGAATACGGGTTTCCCTCAACACATTCTACAAACAGTGTATCCATGGCACTTTTTATCTTTGGCTATGTTAGACACGCCTACATCCAATCAACCGGAATCTCATCATCGATCTACTATGCGTCATGCACCCTCCTCATGATATACGCCGTGACCGTAGTCTTCGGCCGTTTGTACACAGGCATGCATTCCTTCACCGACTGTACGGTTGGTGTCTTTCTTGGAGTGATAATCTGGGGGGGCTATGTAATTATGAAAGAGACATTTGGGAATTGGCTGGCATCTGCTCACTGGATAGGTGATACCTTCCATCCTTGCTGGTATTCCTACTCATTTCTTTTCAGTCCCACTGACAATGATTCCAATCTGTCTACTTCTTGTACATTACCACCCACATCCGGTCGATGACTGTCCTTGCTTTGAGGATGCCATCGCATTTGTCTCTGTATTCCTTGGCATTGCACTATGCCGGTGGCACAGCGTGTACTCTGGTGTTGATGAGCGCCTCTTGAGTTCCGTGATGCCCGGACCTCAAGGAACTGTGTGGACTTGGGAAGATACAGCTTCATGGTGGACTCTGGCTTGTGCCAAAGTCACCGTCGGTCCGTTTCCGTTCCTTTGTCATCTTGTTTCCATTCTTGCTTATATATCTCTGTGCAGGCATCCTCGTAATTTTTGTATGGCGAATTTTTGCCAAATCGCTCCTCCACCTCGTTCTTCCTCCTCTTTTCCGTTCTCTTGCGTCCTCCTTCGACCTGCCACACCGACGCTTCTACACCCCTGCGACAGATTATCAACACATGCCAGTTGAGAGCAGTTTGCGCCCGATTCCGAGTGTTATCGACCTTCCTGGCGTCCTAGAGGTCAGCGCAATCAGGGAAAGGTCGGCGTTGGGAAGATCAAGTGAGGTCAAGCGAAGAGGTGCAAAGCCGAATAACGGTTCGCCGTTAGCCAATGGAGAAAATTACAGCGGATCCGAGCTCGAGAGCAGCAACGGGCCATCTCAACGCAAGGAAGTTAAGCACTACGATGCCGACGGTGAGTGCACGATCTGTCTCTTTGATGGATGTCGAATTCTGAGACCAACTTTTTTCATTCTTCAGTATTGACCAAGGTAGTGGTCTATGCTGGAATAGCAATCTTAGCTAGTGAAGGTCTGCCCGTCACATTTGCCCTTTTGGGCTGGGGCGTCAAGCCATGGTGATAGCTTTACTGGCGATGGACAACGTGTGTAGTGACTAATTGTGGATGTTGGTATCTATTTTAATTCTCCGGGACGATTCTTGATTTTATGCGTGATTGCTTCTGGGCAAAGTGATGTGTGAGCGGTGCTCAATTTGAGCAGGGCGAAAGCTAAATTGGTACTTGATAGAAAGGACTGTCCTCTCTAGCTAGGGGAGATTCAAATTAGCGACATGTACACGTTTCCTATGAACAGAAGAATCTGCAGTACTGCATCTACACGAGGGATCTAAGTATATCTATGTGACTACTTACACTGGATTAAACACGCAAGTTAGTCGGTGAAGTGCGTCATTGACAACTGACGCCAAATCTTGACTCCTCCAAACGTTCGCTGTGACTGGCGGCACGCTTGCGACATGCAAGTGGTGAACGCCTAACATGGCCCTTTCATAATGGAAATCTGCACCCTCTCTGCGTTTCGTCTTGTGATCAAGCATACGAAAGGGCTTTGGCTGATATAGCATGACGTCAGTAGGACGTGATCCACAAGAGAGAGGAAAACACATACGTGGTAAGTCCATCTGCAAACTGCGCTCTCACTTCGCTAGGATCACCACATCCGTCGACTGCCTTCTCTAGGCGCGATGCACAAGGAATATAAACCATCGTGGTTCACACTGATGTTTTAGTAACAAACTTTCCTAAACATCTTATCTGCAATAAATGACTGGGCATACGCGCGTCGGTAGTGACACTCACCCTCTTCTTTCAGACTGGCAACTTACGATGTGGCTATATGATGCCAAGCATATAAAATAACACATACGACATGTCCGTTCTCCACATTGAAAAACACTCAGTAAATTGGATAATAATAAGCGGTTCTTATCCTTACCACAAATCTGTCTTCTCTCCTATCGAAGTCATTTGATGTTCTAAAGGTAGATATCTTCCCGCGTCATTTATTTCTCTCTGAAGGCCACAAGATCGTGACCGCACTGCAGCCAGGGCATTCAATCAGACGTCAACCTTCTCCGTCCGAAAAGGCAGCCTCATCCGCAGTTCTACGGATATGGAGTCTCTCGGGAGTGGCTTATCCAGTGTGCGGAGCGGGACTGGCCTGGAAGATTGCGCGATCGCAACGACAAAGGCTATGAAAACGAAGCCGAGACGCGAGGGTACGAATAAATTGCGAGCATAACGGGCATCCCCCTTAGATGCAAAACCTGCTTCTATCCCAAGGCTGACTCAGTACCTCCGGAGTGGATCGCTGTGTGGGATGTTGACTACGATGACGCACGAAGAACTTCTGGCCTTCCAAATCGACAGTGGACGTGCTCGTTCTATGCTCGGATGAAGAAGACTCCTTTCAAGAGCGTACTATTCAGCAAAAGGTTAACTGCATGACAAAATTTCGGGAACGGACCACAGTACTTGATGGCCCGGGTTTATCTAAGTGCCTATTGATTGAGCGCATATGGTGAGCGGTTGGAACGAACTGGGTTGTTGGGGCTTCCTTCACCCTGTACCACTTAATATTATAAACCAGGCCTCAGGCATGATGGAATACGTACTTGGTTGTGACATGGGATCAAAAATGTAATGGTAGTCTGGTGAAGGAGATAGCGCCACGAATATTATTATTAAATAATGTTCAGGCGCAGCACTTACTTTTGACAAATCTCCAAATGCCTAACAGTGGGACAAATTCCACTCACGACATGTGAATATGACCAATTGCTTGCTAGGAAGATTTGTCAAATTCCGAGTCACGTTGAACCTGTCGGAACCCGTCAGATACAAGGAGCTTGAATCTTATAATATAGCACTTGCAAATACAAGTTAGCTGGGAATTGCTCATCCAAACTAATATTTTGAGAAGGGTCGAGGAGCTGTCAGTAGCTGTTAGTGCCGCCATCGTCCCTAAGAGAAGCGGCAAATGCCGCAGAAAATCTCCCACTTCCCAAGTTGTTACATGTTATGACTTAGTAAGACAAAATCTAAGCTTGTTTCGAACTTGACTCGTTCTCTGAGCTCTCAGCTCCTTGTTTCAACTTCATTCGAAAACCAGCGACTTGAGAGAGAGTGGACCATACCATGATGCCTCGATCTTCATGGCATGGGCCACGGACTCTGCTATCCGATTGCACAACAATTCCTTACGAGATCTCAGCTGTCCAAAATTCGATTCATCCGATCTGGACACGTTTTCAGCTAAGCTCCTCGGCCTGCCTCACAGTAACTTTTTAATTCAAGTCCAGTGACTTGAGAGTTTAACTATCCAACGACAATGCGGTTGTCATGGCGTGGGGCACACATTCCGCTGTTCTCCCATTATTCATCAGTTCATTGCGAAACCTCAGCTTTGAATCTGTCTATCAAGGTTCCATACACGTGTCTTTCCACTCATAAAGGAAAGATCATCAGGCTTGAACTAGCCTGGCTTATACTGCGACTTTTTGCTTAGCGCTAAGTGAGCATCAACAATCGCGCACTAAACGTTGAACGTTGAACGACACTCGAGTCTGTGCGACCTTCAGAGTCTCAGACATGACGTGTGACGTATGTGGCACAGTACTCGGGGATATGTGTTGTAATCATGCGTTATAGGGTGGGATCGGTACCCTGTGCGCCACTAAGGGATATGAGTAGCGCCGTATTTTTTGGTCCCTACCGTATGGTCTCTGATTTCATATTCTATAGTGCTCACGAGAATACAGCATTATCGGACCGATTGTACGCCGTTATTTGAGAAACCGGGCAACACACATGGAAGCACACCAGCGCAATTTGGGTACGACTCGAACTCAACGCCCCACGCACGATATTCCTGGCCTCCGTGGTTTGTCAAGCTGATACACTGTTCCCGTGGTGGCCCAGCACAGTGGGAACGAAATTAGCTCTGTTTGCGCAGATTGTCAAATCTTGTTGACAATTGATGTCGTACGTACTACTGTCAGGGTAATGTACTAGGGGTTCATGTCAAGCATTTCCTTGAGCAAGTAAACTCGGGCTGTGACCAAGGCAAATGTCGGTTGCAAAAGGCTCAGAGTTAATGCATCGACGTTACGTTTCCCATCAGTTTGGTTACACGCTCTCACTCTCCTGCGTGAAGCCGAGGCGAGGTTCACAACTCATGACTCGATGGAGGTGAGGGTTCATGTACTTATATATACAGTCGCTACTGTCATTTGTCCCAGCTCTGGATGGCGTCTGAATCCGAGCCTCAAACACTGTATGTAACAGGAGCCCCTTGCCACGAGAACAAACAGGGCTTGGAGACACTAGTTGAAGCATACTCAGTCACGAAGGACTCCGACCCTCCCTCACTCTCGGATGAATTCCCCGAAGGTGGTCTGGCAGCTTGGACAACTGTTTTTGGATCGTAAGGAGTGTTATTGCACAGTAAACTCCACCCTTAATCGATTTATCTAGGTTTCTTGTGCAGTTCAGCGGCTTCGGGTGAGTCTATTACTGGTGCTGGTCGAAAATGGTGTATGACTGACATTTACAAGTTATGCCACCTCATTTGGTGTATACCAAGGTGCTATTGTTTCATATGATAGTGAGGATGGATGCTTAGCTCTTACCCTCCAGATTTTTATACCCAGCACTACCTCACAAAACAAACGTCGTCGGCTATATCGTGAGTTTCTACTTCGGTCTCCATGGCAGGTATCCTCAAGGTTTCTTGCAGATGGATAGGGAGCTTGAACATGTTTTTAGTCACCTCTGTTGGCCTTGTATCAGGTTCACTGTATGACCGAGGATATTTGTGAGTGTAATTTTGTTGGAGGTGCTCGCCGGTACTCAACACTCTTGATTAGCTACCATCTCATGATTGTCGGGTCACTTCTGCAGAGTTTCTCTCTCTTCATGTTATCCTTGTCAAAACCTGATCAGTACTACCAGGTAACTTTCCCCCGCTCTCTGGTCTCGTTCTCTGACTTTGTATAGATATTCCTTACTCAAGGATTAGGTTCAGGTATCGCTGCGGGGCTCATGTTTGTCCCGAGTACGGCTGTCATTGCGCATTATTTCCGACGCAAACGCACGCTGGTTCTGACGTTCGTCGCTTCGGGATCTTCTTTGGGCGCTACCATCCATTCGATCATGCTTAATAACCTTTTGAATGGCCCTCTTGGCTTTTCCAATGGTGTTTGTGTAAGTGCAGGGTTGATCAGCGTGCTCCTTTTAATTGCATGTCTATGCATGCGCACTCGCCTTGATTCGCCAACGACACCGGTGAACTACATTGCAGCAGCTAGAAAATGTGTTCGTGATGTACCGTTTGTTCTCATGATAGCAGGGTGAGATCTGCAACGCACCTTCTTTCTAATTCCTCCAAATAACCATCCTGTAGGGGCTTTCTTTTCCAGATTGGCTTCTACTATCCGATGTTCTTCTTTCAACTCGACTCTATCAAGCACGGTATTAACGTCACGTTCTCGTTTTACTCTGTGGGATCCAGTGCTATGCAAGTGATATGCCTACTGACAGTTTCGCTAGCTGGTGATCTTAAATGTGTCCAATTCCGTGGGACGAGTCACTTCGGGATTCATCGCAGCCTTCACAGGAGTCCCGAATTTAACCATACTTGCGACGGTTTCATGCGGTGTACTCAACTTGGGCTTGATTGGATTGAGTAACATGGCCAGCGCCACAGTGCTTGGTGTGCTTTATGGCTATTTTGCAGGGCTATGTGAGTAGGTTTTTCTACACTCAGTTGGATTGAATATGGGTTGATGGATGGTGCAGTCATCGGGGTATGGGTCCCACTTATGGCTGATTTAACGCCCGATCTTTCTGAGCTTGGGTGAGTAATGGTTTAAATGTGGATGAAAGAATCTGAAGTCAACTGGGTCATAGCGCTCGGATGGGCATCTGCTTTTGTATGAGTGGTGAGTCTTATCAAATAATGATCACTTCTAAGTTTTTACAAACCCGCACGCGTTCACTTCAGGATTTGGAAGTTTAATTGGTACGTGCATTTCTGATATTGCTTGCTTCAAAGTCTAAATTTCCTCCTAGGAACCCCCATATCCGGCGCTCTGCTGACATCGAACTATACCTGGTGGATACCCGCACTGTTCTCCGGGGTGAGTTCTGCCGTTTTCTCCATCAAAGTCGACTCAGATTCACTGGATCATAGATCATTGCGCTGGCTGGTAGCATGATGTATATCATCATGCGGTTAATGTTAGAAGGCAGATTGAAGAAACAGCGTGGTGCTCAACTCGAAGTATTAGAAAGCTACCCCTAAGGAATACACCTTTCGAATCGGTTGCATATACCTTCTCTCGTGCTCCAGCGCCTTTTACTACGCAGAAGCAGGTTCCCTCTATGTGCAAAAGAGTTCGTGCACAAGAGAATTACCGTCATTCAACGGAACCCTCGTTTTGATACCAAACGCTACACAGGTGCCCACCGCGTATTCCTACACATCTTCATTATCGATGTGCTTCATTCCGCGATCGTCACCGATCTTGACTACTTCAAACGAACCACTTACTTTGTCATCTCTTGAATCGCTGTGACTGGTGGCACGCTCGCGGCATTGAAGTGGTGAATGACTTGGTAGGCATGGCCCTTGCCCGCCATAATGGAATATTGCACGCTATCAACACGTTAGCACAGCTCAAATTCAATCGATCGAGTTCACTGGCAATTTCCTCACGAAGTTCGATGCTCGTCGGTTTCCTTTGTCTCTGAGCTGATGTTTTTAACCGAACTCGTCTATAGCTAGCCATCCACAATTCTTCACGACTCGATGTGATTGTGTGATGCCAACTACATAAATAATACGAACTTAAATACTTACTAAGTCTCGTCTGTCTCCCCACATCCAAGTTGAATCGCTTGTCCGATTTGCGGAGCGACGCTGCCCAGAAGCATTGCCTGACCGCAATGACAAAGGCTATGAAGACACTGCCATCTCACGAACATACGACCACCTTGTGGATTTGACGGGTATCAACAATTTAGACCCTGTCATTTGCTTCAATCCCAAGGGTGGCTCGGTGCCTTCGGAGTGGATTGCTGTGTATGACGGTGACTACGACGATGTACTCTCCGACGAAGAACTTCTGGCCTTTCAAGTCGAGACAGTTCAGGTCCTCAACTCCTTTGAAGAACGGGAGTTACTTCCGAGCTACTCGTGCTCAGCATGAACTCTTACAACCCATCCACCACTGCGGTCCATACCTGACCAACTTGGTGATGTAGTCCATCTGTTCACTCGAAGGGAAGCAAATGCAAGATCGCCCTGTATCAATGTCCCATCAACGAAAAAGTCACGACTGCGCATATGTAAATTGTATGCTGCGCGCATAAGCCAGCATGATGTTACGTACGCGACTTAATCTTGAACGTGCAAGTTCATCACAGGTCATCCGAGTCATGACAGGTGGAAGATGGACTTAAGCGACGTAACGACGGGAAGGTATCCACCTTCAGGTGACTGTGGATTATCAGACGGAGAAAGAAAAGAAAAGAGTTATCAGGGAGGAGGGTTCTGTACCGCGGAATCGTCGGCCTTGAATACGGTGGTAGTTAGCGTTTGCGTGTAGTGGGTCGCAACGACGACTGAATTGAGGGACATCTGAACAAGCGACTGAAACTGGTGAAGACTCGCTCTAGAGCTTGCGAATGCCTCCAGCCAAGCGCACTTGGAAAGAACTCGTTAGTTCTCGGAGCTAACTTAGTCACGGTTCCCAAGCATTTACGAAATCGAACTCGCCTAGCTTTGTATGTAGAAATTCAAGCCTAATTGCTACACCATCACCTTCCTGCTTTCCGACGATGCTGGAAGACCACAAACTAGTGGAACTGCAGACAATTGAAGGGAGAGTTAAAAGATTTGACAGACAGCGAGTCGATGTCAAAATGCGGTGTTGATGTATTGTTATCGGTTGATTGATTTGGAGTTATCGCTGACTTGAGTCTAACCACCATGTCCAGTCCACCATCGAACTCGCTGCAAGCGTCCATGCACGCTCCAAAGCCCGAGCGACCATCATCAGCCGTCCGCCCGCCGTCCTTGAACCAGCTCGCGGCTCGAATCAATCTCAGCGGCAGTGGTACAAACACGCTGTCATCATCCCCAGCCCGCCCACGTCTCGCTGCTTCACTCCTGCGCACGGGATCGCAAACCTCACTGTGTACGACGTCCACGAACGATTCAATAGCCGTTAATGCCCCTTCCACTCGCTCGGTGTCTCCGGCGCTCACCACTACAACTGCCGCCACACCACCGAAATCCACAACTCCCTCGATACCAGAGGATGCGCCACTCGCCTCTTCAGAACCTTTGACGCAGGAGAATCTTAAAGAGCTTAACCAGGAGTCGAAAACTGAGAAGAAGGTGAAGGGGTACAAGAATATTCCATCTCTTGACGCGATAACCGCGCACTTGGCTAAGGCGAGATCGCTGAGCATCGACGGGTCTGCACGTCCACCAGAAGCTGAGATGGTGGAGGATCCAAAGACACCAGGAGCTACCATGAAAGCGCCAGAGCATCCACTGCAGTTTCCTTGGTGAAGATTTTTATTATTTGTCTACCGCACTATCGGCTAATTACATGTGCAGGACGATCTTCCATGACACGAAATCCAAAGCACCCTTCACTCATCCAAAGGGAGCTACCGAAGAGGGCGGTACACCCTTCCTTTCCGCCCCACCCGAGACAGAAGACTATGAAGCTGGTCTGACTGTCATTGGAGAATTCAATACGGTGGAGTCCTTCTGCCGGTACTTCAATTGGCTGAAACCACCCTCCAAACTGGACCGTAATTCCAACTACCACATTTTTAAATCGGGAATTAAACCGATGTGGGAGGATCCAGCTAACTCCAGCGGTGGCAAGTGGGTTCTGACAATGAAGAATAACCCTGCACTTCTAGACCGCTGCTGGACATGGCTTGCGATGGCGCTGGTTGGTGAAGAGCTCGAGGAAGGGGACGAGATATGCGGTGCGGTGGTTAGTCTTCGGAGCAAGGTCGACAGGATTCAAGTATGGACGAGGAGCAAAGATGACGTCGAGAGGCTGAACGGGATAGGTAGAAAGCTGATAAAGCTTCTAGACGTCTCCGAAGCGGATAATATCGGTCTCGAGTTCCAGGTTAGTTCCTAGCCACCTCACACAGGAACGCAACTGATAACGGTTTCTTATCAGTACAACACAGATGACCGACCGCTACCTAACAAATTCCTCTCCATACAGTCCGCCCCGGCGTCTTCCTTCCGCTCCTCATTCGGAGTTGCAGCTCATGGACACAAAGGATCGTCGGGAGGCGTCATTAGTCCAACCAGCGATGTTGGGACTCCGGCGAGCACTGCTGCTGCTGCTTTTGGGAGCTTCGGTATGCCTATCGGGGGCACATCTGCCTGGAGAGGAAAGCGATAATTCCAGGCAGATTCGTTATTGTCCAATGTATTGGAGCCAGGTGCTGATGGAGTGGACGCTGACAAGAATTAAGGAAGACTTCTGATGAAGATGTATATTGTAATCGAGCTAACTTTTCGGCGGTAGCTTTCATGGCTACTCTCGCGTGTTAACTTATATCCTGTTCGTGTACAAATTCGTTGCAATCAAACATCATGGGCTAACACGTAAATTAATTACTGGGCCTGTTTTGGGATTCATCATTCGGTAATGGCGGGCAAAGATACGAATCACGGGTATGAGCACCTGGATCATACTGCCGCATCACACACTGCTACTAAGCTCTTCTCAGATACCCCACGCAGTGGACTCAGAATTGTGCGTGGTGGTTACTTCCACTGCCAAAACTTTCAATCAAGGCTTTTGAACCAGCTAAGCGCTATCATCATGTTACAAACAGCATTTACAAGCGAGCCCCCTTCTAGTATTCCAAGATCTCTATTGCTCGACTCGAGCGGTTTAGAAACCAACACGTTGATCAACTCTGCAAACTACTAGTAACTCGCACGTCAGTGCCAACAACCATAGTGGACTAATGTCAAAGCAGAAATACGACTCACTTGGCAAAAAAGGGGGGTCTGCCATGCCGGTGAGTCATGTGGTTAAATCCAGGACGCCAATCACTGGTACTCACGCAATATCCCTTAGGGCAGCCTACACATTGCGAATCTTTCACGCAAAAGGTGGAACATTGAGCGTTCCGAGCGAGCATACTGCCATCGTCAGTGGGCATGGCAGATACTGATGATGTCAAAGCAGCAGCGACGACGACGAGAAATGCAGAAGAGAAACGCATTGTGTGTGGTGATGCGATATGGGGCCAGATAAATCTGAAGGGGACAGTAGGAAAACAGCTTGCTTTATATGCTGAATATCGTTCTTCATGGCAAATGCATGGGGATACATGAAGGACCTATCCACTGGAATCCCCTCAATAGCCTCACGTCAAGTGAATGGCTGAGCTCCGAAGGTCTCCTTTAATTCTTCTTGCGTGGTCGTGTCTTCGGATAGATATGAACCTATCTGCAATGCCAGCAGATTGCCACGCAAGCCTGGTCCATTGGGAATTTGGTGCGGAACAATCAACAATCCGTCAGTTGGCGAATATTTGAATCATTAGTTCGGAATTCCTGGCCCCTCTATAGAGGACCATAGAAAATATTTGGGACTCATCATAGATTTCCTAGCAACGTTGGATCAATAAAGATATCACGATTTCATGCTGGTTCTGCCAGCGCACATAAGTTTTCCGTAGATTTACTTAGATTCTTAGTGCAGTCAATTCGAAGACGGACGTCAGATATAGCAACTTGAACTGCAGACTGTAGTGGGAAATTGCAAATTTGCTTCATAAGACACTCAACTTCTGGAATATTGCCGTCAAAGCGTGTAAGAATTATAGATGTACCTCTGAAGATCTCATGTTCCCTGTAAATTTTTGAGAAAAGATATGCAGTTGTTCAGTACTAGTGAATTGGTACTGTAATGGCCAGGATCATCACTAGATAAATTACATGAATTCTTAACCCTAACCTTATCAAACACTATGAATAAACCTTAAACTTGTCATGTACCATTTCATTAAGAGTACTATACGTGACTTGCCACATGTGCTCCAATAGAATAATCGTGTATCTCATCCGTACGTATCTCTGCACTCCTCTGTAAAATTATTATTCCCACACAACGTGTAAATCCAAATATTCCCGATCTCCGTATCTCTGACAATATTTCCACCGTTCTCCGGCGAAATGGTGAGTACTCGAGTACCGGTGTAACAGGGCATAACTTCCAACCTGGGCTGCCAGATAACGGTACATCCTTTCACTCGTTCAGATCTCAGATCCTTCTTGGCTGATCGATAACTCCAAAGTAGCGTTACATCCTTTAGTATCATGTTCATATGGGGCTTGATCATTTCCATTATGATACACCAGGTAAACCGAGTGTTGCCACGCGCCTCTAGAAAGAAATCATGCATCCTTCTTCGCCTCAGGCGACATGATCATACTACCCGGAGACCCCATCATCATCGCGCCTTCTTCAATGTTCCACCCCGCTTCCTTCATGCGCCCCACGAAACGAGAGAATTCCTTCCTGAGCGTCTCATGCGTCGAGAGCACTATGTCCTCGATTTCACTAGGACTAGCACTGTGCATACGCCGGGCACTCCACATCGCAGCTATCTCTAGCGCATGCAGCCAAGCGCGCAATTGGTCCATGGATCTGTATCCTTCTTTGAAAGCCACCAAGATACATGGTCCGCGTCGCCCCCATGATCGAGGCTCCGCCACGAAGAGAACGTACGGTTCTGCCTGGAAGTGCTGGAGCATCTTGAGAACGTGCGATGTGTGACAGCGTGTCATAGCGTACTGCACAGATACGCCCAACGAGCAGTGTCCGATGACTTTGTTAGAGACCGCATCGCGGATGCGACTTGGGATGTCTAGAATAATCTCTCGCTTCGATACATCCCCTGGAGTTAAGACAGGAGAATATCCGTCTGCTTTCGGGTTGCGGAATGTGCTCCAAAGGATGCTAGACCGTTGCCTATTAAGCGATCGAAGTACGACGCTGCGCACTGCAAGATAATTGGCTAAAAGATGGCCAAAGACGAGAAAGAAAAGGGCGGTGTAAATTGAGGTGCGGGTTGTGATATAAGGAACCATGAGCGTTCCGAGCTATTAATATTGCCCAAGTCAGCTATGTCCATCACTCTAAAGCTCAAAAAATTCGATTTACCAAGACACCTGTCAACGCAACTACAGTTGATCTGCTCGCGCTTTTAGCGTTCAATTCGCCTACGTCGCCTTTGCTGTTCATGGGCGAAGCGAAGTGGTCTGTGAGTGCTGCTTTTGATCCGCCTGCGACGAGTCCACAGAGAGATCTCATGGCTCCGCTCATACACAACGCTACAATTTGGAGAGTCGAGCCTGAAGGGATATACGGAGATGCGGTGGATAGGGATATGGTGGTGAAATATGGGGATATGGTGTCTAGGACGATGGAGGTGTCATTAATGACGTCTGCGAGAAAGCGGAATGTTTTGGTTTCAGGGTATAAGGAGGTACCAAAGTAATAGGCGCCTATTATGGCTGGAGGGACATTGTCAGTGGGCGTGGGGGTGCGGGGTAGACTGGGAAAACTTACTTGTGAACCGCGAACAGACGTCTTTCAGTACTGTCAGAAGGAGCGCTTGGGTTGCTGATGCTGATGCGTCGCCCACTCCAAAACCTGTATCACCGAACTGAACGCAATTCTAATCTGCATTAGGGGGCGAGCGTACCTTCGAGCGCGCCTCTGGAAGCTAGCAATCCCGACAAAGAACTGCAAAATTCCTGCACGTCATTGTACATTTGATAGCTGGGACAAAGGTGCGGTCATGTTTGAGACCATGACGCTCACGTGGCGGTAGGAGCTACTAACTGCAGATAATCTGCATGCGTTTACATGAGGAAGAGCCTGGGTGGACTGATGTGTTAAGGTGCTTACCAGGAGTGACAGTGTTTGGATATCCAGCTGGGAGGAATATCGCTGAGATGCTATGTCCTAGAGCCTGAAAGGATTTGGCATTGAAAAGTCGACTTTGGGGAGGTGCTTTGATAGCGGTAGTACGTGCGGTCTGTTGAGAAGTTGTGGGATGGGATGAGACTGGGAGACTTGCCACGGTGCGTACCTTCTTGTCGGTGCTATGTCCAACAGTGGTGTAGAATATACGTCCAGTTTCGTCCTTTTCTGCGACTACTGAACTGCTGGGTGTCATTTGAGGGACGCGGCAGCTTGATGACGACCGAAGGAATCAACCACCTGTTTTATGTTGCCGACCAACTCTAACTTTGTTTAGTTGAAATGAGCAGTGGATCCAGTTGCGCTTGGGAGTCCCAAAATGAATTTGGCTTAGTGCTCAAGCGCTGACACCTCCTTGCAAGCTGGTGGATGGAGAGAATTGCATCGTTTATGATAGACTGTCGACACCATTCAAATGTGACGTGGAGCCATGAAGCGACTCGTCTTCCTTCTATTTGGTCTGCCTATGTATGTAATGCGACAAGCTGTTTCTCCTGCTCATAATTATCTCCTCCAGGTTACAGTCCGTGCTTCCCTGCAGTTGGGCTAAAAAGTGAGATTTGTAGGTATGCAAAGCAAGTAACGAGAGAACGAATTCACGATATGTTCCCTGCATTACTTGGGTTGCATTGCTAGGAAAAAAGTGTGGACAAATCCGGACTCGAACCGGAGACCCCCCGCATGCTAAGCGGATGTGATAACCAGCTACACCATATGCCCCACGAAAGAACGCCTCGGTATGGACTCTATATCATAGGAGGGAGGTGTGTCGTTCTGTCGTGGTCTATCTCAAGCCGAGTGTTATTCGGGCGCAGAACTCTGGCGATCAGTTGACTGTCGTGTCAACTACTAGCAAGCACCTTGGTAACCAAGAAATCTGTATGTATAGAGGTAGATGACCTACGTGGTTTGGAACATGATGCAGTAAGGACGAGCGGTGCAAAAAATATGCAATACTAGCATCTATTTCTGCACAGCACGACCTGAAAGTTCATGAAGAGGTATTATGGCAAGGCAGGATACGTGAGAGTCAGACTTTTGAAGGTAAACTTTCGGCGAATCCCGGATGCACGTGAGGATCTTGATCGCGAGCAGGTCAACCTGCATCTTGTCTCGATGGACGCTGTACCAACCACTCCAGCTGTACCGGTGCTGCCAACGGACATGTCAACTGCAGACGTGCAGATGAAAGACGAGACTACCGTCGAGGACAAGGTCACTGATAATGTCCAGTTAACCGAGACCGGTGAATCAGGCGCGGGTGGGGAAGGACATGAAACAACCCCGAACCCAGATGGACCCTGTGCAAGCGAAGATGTTCCAATGGCCATAATCGCCTCGGACAACGGCAAGGAAGAACAAAAATCTAGTTCGGACCCCCTTCCTGACGTCAACAGACCTCAAGAAATAATTATTACTAGAGATATTAGTATCCCACCAATATCACGTCCACAGTCTCCGTCAATGCCACCTTCATCACGTCCTGCTTCACGTCTACCACCAATGGGTTCATTCCAAGTCCCTTCTCAGCCTTTGCTAGAACGTCCCCTCAATGTCACAGATGCTTTGGGTTACCTGGATGCCGTCAAAGTACAGTTTCATGACCAGCCAGATGTTTACAACCGCTTCCTTGACATTATGAAGGACTTTAAGAGTGGACTGTACGTTTTATCTTTTGTTCCAAAATTCATTCCTCATCATTCCACAGTATCGATACACCCGGTGTTATAAAACGCGTCTCGCACCTTTTTAATGGTCACCCCTCCCTTATTCAGGGCTTCAACACTTTCCTCCCAGTCGGCTATCGCATCGAGTGCTCCTCTGACCCACAACAGTCCTCTTTTATCACTGTCACTACGCCCACAGGAACAATGCTCCAGTCCATCCGTGACGATTCTTTGCCTTCTGTTCCACCGGCTCCTCCAGCTACCGTATTGGCTGAATCCGACGCCAACATGTACGGCGGTCTCGACAGCTCCTCTATAGAACCAGCTGTTCAGTATGTCCAAAAGATAAAGCAACGCTGCGACGAGGCCACGTACCGCCGGTTTCTTGAAATTCTCGGCAAGTACCATAACACCACCGACGCCGTCGACGAGGTGAGTCTTCTGCCTTTCACATTCCTGTTAAACCCTGACGCATGTTTCACAGCGCGAAGTGTCAGCTGAAATTGCCCGTCTTTTCAAAGACGATCCCGATTTGCGTGCCGACTTTAGGATTTTCATGCCTGAGAAGAGTCAGGCTCTTTTTGACGAAGCGGAAGAAAGCTATCTCACAGCTCCGACAGGACGCCGCACGCGCTCAAATACGCCCCTAGATGGCAAGCCTGTCCGTCGTCGCACAGACCCCCAACCTCCCATCGAGCCCTCTGTCCCTCAAAAGCGCAAGCGCAAGGCCAACGAACGGGACATCGTCTCCGCAGCACCCAAAGCTCCCTCCAAGGTGACTCCCTGACTCCTACAAGACAGATGACTCACTGACCTATCCAAGTTCAAACAGCCGCCCCTACCTCCTTCCCTCCTCCCACCAGACGACACACACTTCTTCGACCGCGTCAAGCGTGCGCTGGGGAACCGAGACACCTACAACGAGTTTCTCAAGCTCGTGAATCTCTTCACCCAGGAGCTTATCGATACTGCACGCCTCGTCCGTGAAGCACGGAATTTTCTTGGAGACGCAGAGTTGATGCGCCAGTTTAGGGAGATTCTTGGCTGGGATGATAGGCGCGAGAGGGAGCGGTGGGTGTTGGAGGAGAGTCAGCAGCAGCAGACTTGGGCCAGGGCGCAAGGCCAGGGAGGCCCTGTGATCGTCCCAATTCGTCCGGGCAGAGTAAATGCAGGGCTCCAACATGGAAGCTACCGCCGAATGCCAGCTAGCGTGCGCCCTCTATCCATCCAAGTATCCCATACTAACCACCACATAGGAAGCCAACGTCACCTGCGCAGGGCGCGACGAGATGTGCCGCGCAGTCCTCAACGACGAATGGGTTTCGCACCCCACCTGGTCGTCCGAAGACGCAGGATTCATAACGCACAGGAAAAACATCTATGAAGAAGCCCTTCACCGCTCCGAAGAAGAACGCCACGAGTACGATTTCCACGTCGAAGCAGCCACACGCACCATCACCATCCTCGAGCCTCTCGCCGCCAAAATCGCCCAACTCCCGCTTGAGGAGCGATCTGCGTTCAAGCTGAAGCCCAATCTCGGAGGCTCTGGCAAAGCGGTGCACGCACGCGTCATCAAGAAGATATACGGACGCGAGGCCGGAATGGACGTTTTGCAAGCGATGCAAGACGCCCCGGCCCTCGCTATCCCTGTCGTCCTCATGCGCCTTAAAGAGAAAGAAGAAGAATGGAAGCGCGCACAGAGGGAGTGGAATAAAGTATGGAGGGAAGTAGACGCCCGGAACGCTTCTCGTGCTTTGGACCACGCAGGAATCGCATGTAAAGCCGCGGACAAGAAAGCTCTCTCAGCAAAAGCGCTCGTGGCTCAGATCGAAGCTGCGCGCGACGCGCAGGTGAGCCAGCGGGCTGCGCTTGTGGATCCGTTGTTTGCGCGTGCGAGGGTACGGCATCAGTTGGCGTATGAGGTTGCGGATACGAGTGTCGTGCAGGATGCTGTGAAGTTAGCGTTGTCGTTTTTGGATAGGACGCAAGGGCAGATCGGGGCTCCTGAGCGAAGACGCGTCGAGGGCTTTTTGCGGACGTTCCTTCCGCTGTTTTTCGTTTTGGATCAAGAGGTGTTTCATAGAGCGTTTGTGCTTGGGGAAGCGGGAGAAGTTGAGCTGGGGGAGGATGCTGATGATGGTGAGACGGGCAGTGTTGCGGGTGGGAGCGGGGGGAGGAAGAGGAAGGGTGGGATTTCTTCAGGTGGGGATTTGAGGAAGAAGTTGTTGAAGAGCGAGCAGGCGAAGTTGACTGGGAGGAAGACGCGTGCGCAGGAAGTGGCGTCTCCGTCTGCTTCGAGACCTTCGTCTCCTGCGATACCTGATGCGATGCAGGTAGATGCCGTGGAGGAGGGGGAACAAGAGCCTGTTGTGCCGTTGCGCAAGGCATCGAGGAAGAATGTGTTCTTTGGGAATACTGTGTTTTATGTTCTTCTGCGACTTATAGAGGTGCGTGGATTTTTTTACTGGTTCTCCGTTTTTTCCATTCCTAACGTTCATTCGGCTACAGGTATTATACTCCAGACTGTTATTCTTCAAGAAGCTCAGTGCGCGTGTCGCTATTGAAGCGCCCAAATCAGCGTCTAAAGCGAAATCGGTCGCTACGACGTTAGGGATGCTGTCTCTTGTCGAACTTGCTCAACTAGACAACCGCGCTGCTCATGCAGATCATTTCTATGATCTGATGCTCGAGTCGTGCGAGAGGCTATTTGATAATGAGATCGAGCAATATGTGTTCGAGGAGCAGATGCGGTATATGTTTGGGGTGAAGGATGCATATCGGATATTCACGATCGATAAAGTTATTGGGTCGTTGATCAAGCAGGTGCGTCGTTCTCTTGCTATGTTGCGATCGTTTTTTGATGATGTGGGGGTAGGTCCAGATTGTGTTGGCTGATTCTAGAAGTCAAGAGCTCTTTGAGCTTTTGAAGCGCGATCGGGCATTACAAGCGCCGACGATCCAAGATCAGCTAAATAGTCGACGTTTTGCGGAAAATCTACTTGGGCCTGATGAGAACATTTTCCGGATAGATTGGGTGCGTTCTTTCCTACCTCCTTCAAGTTCTGGGTATTCAATTCAATTCATACGCGGTTGGAATCGGAACAGCTCCCAGACACGAAAACGATGACAATCCAATTACTTGGGAAAGATGATTCGAGGATCGATGATTCAGAGATGTTGGCGGAGAGGTGGCAGGCGTATGTGGATTCGTTTGTGTCGGTGCGTGTTTCTTGGTGTAAGGTGTTATGGCGTTTGCTGATCAGTTTTGTGCTTTCCAGAGTCCTGTCACGGAAGGTATATCGCAGTCCCGCGTTAGACGTCCATTTCTTCGAAAGTGCGTGCATACTGCTCTTCACCTTCCCCATGCAGATGCTGATACTTGTTTTGCAGGAACGTCCCTCCCTCAGTTGCTGCTAATACCCCAGCGGTGCTCGCACGTAGTGCACTAGAGACAAAAGTATGCGTCCGGACGTACCGCTTGTTTTTCGTATCGGGTACGGAGGACTTTTTGTGGCGGATCCCGTCCAAGGAAGATTTAGTCACGGCTGGACGGGAGGAGGTGATGCGGGAGCGGGAGCGGTGGATTATGAAGGCGAAGGCAGGGGAGTGGAGTCCTGATCTTGTGGTGGGGAGGGTGAAGGAGCCGACGCCTGTGCAGGCTGGGAAAGAACAGACGCCTGTGTCTGTGCCTGTACCTGTGTCTGTGTCTGAGCCTGAGCCTGTGAAGGTGGTTTGAGGTGAGATGTTGGTGTTGGTGTTGGAGGAGACGTACGCGCGTAGCTTAGATATTGTGCATATGATTACTTTAATCTTGTTATTGAGATTTTTGGACTATACTCGGGGTGTTTTTACCGATTCAGATCAGATGTGCTACGCTAATACATAGGCAGTACTTGGTTGAAGTGGAAGGGATCTTTGGAACCATGGCTAAAGATACCTTCCACTTCAGCATCACGACATTTTCTAGCCGCCACCATATAGTTCACCGGCTTTGCGGGCGGATCAAGGCGAGTTCGCATGCAGACATACAGTGAAGAGAAATGAGCTGATAAACCCTGCGCTTGCAGACACCATTGGCGAAGTCAAGAGGACCGTTGAGGAGGTTATCGAGCATAATCGGATGGATGATAGCACCTAACGATGAGCCCGTGGTAATGAACGTCATAACCAGTGTGCGCCTCCGTCGGAAATGATGCGAGATTACAGCTACGCCAGGGATATACATCAGCCCCAATGTGATACTCAAGCTTAAGCCTGACGAGAAGAATATCTAAAACTGAGTCAGAAAACGAGATTTTCAAATCGGGGGAGGTTACCTGGTAGTACTGATCGGGTTTCGACAAAGACAACATGGATAAAGAGAAACTCTACAAAAACGATCTAGCAATCATGAGATGTGGTAATTAGTTAAATTTGCTGAGTTATCGAGAACATCCGACAAATCTACACTCACAAATATCCTCGGTCGTGTAGCGATCCTGACACGAGGCCCACGGTCATGAGTAAAAATCCGTTCGTGCTCCCGATCTATCTACAAGTCTTGAGGATACCTGCTATGAAAACGCAAGTAGAAGCTTACGATATCGCAGACGACGTCTCATTTGTCAGGTAATGTTGGGTGTAAAAGTCTGGAGGGCAATATGTTGAATGTTTCATGCTCGCTTACGTTTGCAGTAATACCTTGATAGACACCAAATGAAGCGGTATACCTATTAACCTGAGTCAGTCATAGAGCCATTCCCCGCCAACACCATCGCCGGACTCACCCAAACCCGCAAAACTGCAAAAGGAACCCAAGTAGATCAAGTAAGAACCAGCCCCCCGTACAGATGAGTGTGATCCAAAAGCCGTGGTCCAACCTGCCAGACTACCTTCGGGAAACTCACCCGGGTTTGAGGGAGGGTCCCAATCCTTGGTGACTTGACATACCTCCGATGTTTCTGAACGTTCTTTGTCCTCTTGGAGGGCGGTCTCTTCTGCATCAACCGTTGAAGCTCAGATTCGGGCGACATCCTGAGCTAGGAGAACTGACATTAATAATAGCAACTGTACAGCACTTGGGTATTTATGTGCATGCACCTGATCATGACCCTATCATATGTGATGTCCGTCGAGTCGGACGACTGATGTGGAAACGTCAACATGTCGCCTTTGTTTGTAGATGTGCTTGTCGAAGGCTGTCAAAGGCCGTCGATCGTGCAGCAAGGTCTGTAAGATGAGAATTTGTAAATGGGTTTTTCGGACCGAGACGACTGTCGAAACCCTGATCCTGCGGTAATGAGTGTGACGGAGCTGACGTCCGCGGAAATTCGGGGGAACAGACGCATGCGTCTGTAAGGGTGGTTTGAGGTGTTGGTGTCGGTGTTGGAGGAGCCGTACATGCGCAGCTTAGGTGGTGTGTTTTGTGCACATGATTACTTCAACCTCGCTGTTGATTTTTTGAAGGATGATTGTGTTTTTTTTCATGATTCAGATCAGGCGATCTATAGACAATGCGTGCGGAAGTGTGAAAATCTTTGAACAGTGAATTCAAAGACCCTCGCACTTCCGCAATTATCGAATGCGACTCAAAGGCCCGGGCTCCTGTGCGGCTCTGATGGAGCTAGTAAGCATGGATATGATGAACACAATCAGAAGCGCAGATTCCGAGGATGTTGTATATCTTCTCTGCAGTCACATCATGGGGACAGGGGAAGCGTGTTTTGAGCGGAGCGGAGACGGAAGAGGTACAGTGCCATTGGTCGTGGATGGGAACATCAAAGTTCGTCACCTGCTTTCAGGCTGGGGTGACGGTCGTCAGGCTGAGGGACCGTGTCGGAGTATAGTTTGTGCGTGGTGGTACATGCGATGTTTTTTTTCCGTGACCACTGAGAATGCAAAATTCCGGTGTTTTGCTTCTGTTTGAATTTTTTACTCATCGCCTTTTCTGGTCCTTGAAGCAGTACTGATTTCTGAACTATGCTGGCAGTGATGCTGCGGTTCCAAGCACCCCTTTTGACACGCTCCTAGCCACGTAAAACCTAGTGCGTGTGTGAAAGATAGGTGAACAAAGTATTCATCTTGGCATTGTGCTCATTGTTACACCCGCCATAGACATGCAAAGCGCTGAAAACCGTGTGTGACCCACTGAGGGAGCGGGGGTACTTGTCACAGAGACAGGAGGGGCACCAGAGAACCTGAGCAAGAGTCAGCGTAAGACACAAGAAGCCACTGAGTTGAACAGAAAACAAGTTGCGAGGCCGGTGACTGCCAGTGGCGTAGTTACGATTACATAAGCTAGGAGCTACAAATGAATTCCCCCAGTGCGCTAATCCCAAATGTCTTCCATAGGGCCACAAATTCCAGCACACCTCCTTCCAACCGTCGCATCAGTCGAGGATTCTGATGAAGACGACGATTACACGCCGGCTCTGCCACCCGACCTTGCTGCCTCCCGCACAGCTGGGCCTTCGTTGTCCTCAAAGAGCGAATTGAATACACCGCCTCCAAAACGACAATACGTAGGACCATCATTACCTGGCTCGCAAGCTCCTTACGATGATGACTCGGATTCAGATGTTGGGCCTCAACCACTTCCTGCAGCTTATGCTTCCCGAATAAAAGGGAAGTCGGGTGTGGAAGAATTCTTGGAGAGGGAGGAAAGGAGAAGGAAACTTCAGGAAGAGGCGAGCAAGCCGAAAAAGCTTCAGCGGGAGGAATGGATGCTTGTGCCTCCAAAAAGTGGCGACTTACTGGCGTGTACGTTTCATTCAAGACACAGTTCTCTATGTTGTGTCCTTATCGAAGTCATATAGCACTTGACCCGACGAAAGCCAGGCCTCGTCAGTTCGCACGTAGCGCTGCACCATCGCGGGACAATTCTGGATCTTCCCTTTGGACTGAAACACCCGCGGAAAGACAACAGCGCCTTGCTGATGAAGTTGCTGGACGGAAACGACCTGCAGCAAATGCACCGCCGGAGGAGGACTCGCATGACACAGCCAAGCGACGGCGACGGGATGAGGACATTCGCAGAGGAGTTGAGGAGCACACGGTACGTGTGCTTTGGTTGTTCGTCTATTTGAAAGGGAACTTGACGCGTTATTTGCTAGCGCAAGGCTCGTGGTTCAGCCCTTGTCGAGTCACACATACTAGAGCGAGAAAAAGAGGAAGAGACGCACAAGCAGAGCGAATCCTCGGTTATCTGGGATCACGAACGTGATATGTCTCTAGGTGGACGACTTATGGACGATAAACAGAGGCAGAAGCTGCTTCGGGATGCCAAAGGACTCGGAGAGCGTTTTGGTAGTGGGCGTGGTGGAAGTTTTCTGTAAGTTCCTGACATTGCCAAAGACCCTGGAATTCCATCGAGTCTTTGTCGCGAGCCGTGACGTCTCGTGAGTTCTACTGGTTTTCTTATTCGTGGTATATTTTCTTGTGTGATATGTCTTATGTCGATATCTATATACAGTGCTCGCTCTTGCTGTAAAGATCTCTACTATTGCATCATCATCAACCCGAGTGTTGGAGCTTCCGGCGATATGAATATCATGAAGCTAGCAATAAAATACGAACTTGAAAGGGCTTTAGGTAGACTGCGATCTGTCGGGTCGTCATCGAACAGATGATCAGTGCGGCCGTACCGACATTTACGTTTCTTCCAACTTGACGCATGTCGTTCACCATAACTTAACCAAGCAAAGGCCTCGAGGAGTCCGTGACCACTAGGAAGGATGGCGTATGGGCACTCGCCAGAGGAAACCGAGAACGATTCTTGCGTGCGTACCAATTTGGCTGACCCACATTCGAGCTAGCCTTACGGTGTTTAGAATCACAATTCATCGGTATCCACATACGAAGCATATAACGATTGGGACAACAATAGTGCAGGCAACATAACAGCTTCATTCAGGAGTCAACTTACAGGCCGGTTGCCCAGTAGTACTATGTAATACGTCAACGTGCTGCCTTCTGAGAAACATATATCGCATGACGATAAACACCATGGCACCAGCCAGTGAAACGATCTATTATGTAGTTAATTTAATTGGACTCGGCGTGAATTCCGGATAGAATAGTAGGACGGTCGACTCACCCCAGAGAACAGACCCGGTATCCACCAGGTATAATTAGATGTTAGCAGAGCACCAGATATGGGTGTTCCTGGATAAAGAGTTGGAATTTGAAGCAAGAAATGACACCATTGTACTCACCAATCAAACTTCCGAATCCTAAAGTGATCGCGACAAGTTTGAACAACATAGAAGTGACAGTAATGATAATATTCACCGAGAGTAAAGAGACAGATGCCCATCCGTGCGCTATGATCCAAATCAGATGGTTCGTACGTTCAAACTTAATGATCACTTGCCCAAGCTCAGAAAGGTCGGGCGTTAAAGTAGCCATGATTGGAGCCGCCATCGCAGTGTCTGCATGGAATGATGAACCCATCTGCAACTTCCTCATCATAGCCGAAAAAATTACTTACTGAGCCCTGAAAAATAGCCATAAAGCACGCCAAGCACAACGACGCTGGCCAAGTTACTCAACCCAATTATGCCCAAAATGAGCACACTGCACGAGAATGACGAAATTATCACTAAGTTCGGGACCCCCGTGAATGCCGCAATGAACCCCGACGTGAATCGCCCTATACAATTGGACCCATTAAGGATCACTAGCTAGTGATCCTGTCAGCAGACGAATGAACTTGCGTAGTGCTGGAACCCACAGAGTAAAACGAAAAGTTAATGCTAATACCGTGCTTGATAGAGTCGAGCTGAAAGAAGAATAACGGGTAGTAGAAGCCAATCTGGAAAAGAAAGCCCCTACAGGATGGTTAGTTGGAGGAATTCAATAGAAGCTGCGTAGCAGGTCTCACCCCACTATCAGGAGCATAAACGGTACATCACAAATGCATTTTCTAGCTGCTACCATATAGTTCACCGGTGTTGCCGGTGGATCAAGGCGAGTTCGCATGCACAGACATGCAATTAAGAGAAATGAGCTGATCAACCCTGCGCTTGCACGGACGCCATTGGCGAAGCCGAGAGGGCCGTTGAGGAGGTTATTGAGCATAATCGGATGGATGATAGCACCTAGCGATGAACCTGTAGCGACGAACGCCATAACCAGGGTGCGCCTCCGTCGGAAGTGATGCGAGATGACAGCTATGCTAGGGACATAAATGAGCCCCGACGCGATACCTAAGGCTAAGCCTTGAGAGGGAAATATCTAACCGAGTCAGAAAACGAGATTATAAAGCCGGGGGAGGTACCTGGTAGTACTGATCGGGTTTCGACAAAGACAACATGAATAAAGAGAAACTCTGCAGAAACGATCCAGCAATCATGAGATGGTAACTAGTTAAACTTGCTGAGTAACATCGAGAGCATCCGACAAATCTACACTCACAAATATCCTCGGTCGTGTAGTGATCCTGACACGAGGCCCACGGTCATGAGTAAAAACGCGCTCGTGCTCCCGATCCATCTACGAGTCTTGAGGATACCCGCTATGAAAACGCAAGTAGAAACTTACGATATAGCAGACGGCGTCTCATTTGTCAGGTAATGTTGAGTATAGAAGTCTACAGGTAATGGATTGAATATTCCATGCTCGCTTAAGTTCGTCCACGGCAATACCTTGATAGACACCAAATGAAGCGGTATACCTATTAACCTGAGTCAGTCACAGAGCCATTTCCCGCCAACACCTGCACCAGACTCACCCAAGCCCGCAAAACTGTACTAGGAACCTGAGGAGACCGAGTAAGAACCAGCCCAGAGAGTTTGAGTCTTCTTACGCTCCAAAAGCAGTGGTCCAAGCTGCCAGACCACCTTCGGGAAACTCATGCAGGCTTGGGGGAGGGTCCAAATCCTTGGCGACTTGACATTCTTCCAGTGTCTCTGAGTGCTCTTTGTCCTCTTGGAGGTCGGCCTCTTCTGTATGAACCGTTAGAGGCTCAGATTTGAATGTCATTCCGAGATGGGAAAATTGATGATGATAGCAAGTACAGTACTTGAGAATATATATGCACACACACCTGATCATGACAACGATGTCCGTCGAGTCGGATGATTGATATGGAATCGTCAAAACAACGTCAACATGTCGACTTTGTTTGTATGTGTAGATCGACGTCGAACGTGCGGCAGGGTTGCGGCAGGGTGTATACTATGACGAGAATTTGAAAACAGATGATTTTCGGGCCGAGCTGACGGTCGCTCTTGAAACCCTGATAAGTTGCAGCTAACGTTCATGGGCATTGGGAAGGAACAGACGCATCTGTCTGTGAAGGTGGTTTGAGGTGTTGGTGTTTGTGTTTTTGGAGGAGCCGTACGCGCGCAGCTTGGGTGGTGTGTACTGCACATATGATCGCTTTAATATTGTTGCTGATTTTTTGGAGTATGGTAGAACTTTTTTTCCACAGATAGACGTATAGACAATAGTACTTAGATACGTGCAGAAGTGCCAGGATCTTTGAATAGCGACTATCGTTCATAGATCCTCGCACTTCAGCAATTATCGAAAATGAGTCGAGGCCATTGTCACTTCCCACTGGCATGCGGCTCTGATGGAGGCAGTACCTGTGCACACACCATGATAGCAGAAGCGCAGATTGTAGACCTTCTCCGCAGTCGCATCATTGGGTCAGGAAAAGCGGTTTGAAGCCGAGGCGAAGGAAGCACAGCGTTGTTGTCCAGATCGTGGATGGCAAATTCGTCTGATTCGGAAGTCCGTCATGAACCTGCTTTCAGGCAGCCAGAATCAGGCTGCTTGGAGTGCTAGGTTAGCATCAGGCGGTGAAAAAGTACTGTTACACTTAAATCCAATTATGTAATATAATATTTATACTGGCGCCTATATATGCAGAGTCTCATCAGCACATAATGATCCTTGAGCTTCTCATACGTGCTTTCACAACCACATTTCAAGGTGACAAGCTACACAGCAGGAAAATTGACCCTAATCTCCATCACTCTCTAATATCATCGTCTTGCCTTGATGTCAGTGCTCTTGCATTCAACTTCCCTCTTTTCCCTCCTCACAGGACTACTTGATGCTACAAAGTTAATTGAATAATTGGAGGGTAACAAGGTTACCGGCGAGGAGCGAGGCGATCCGGATTCCGTATGGTGAGCCTTGTACTATTATTTAAAGAGCGCCGGTAATGACGCTGAGTATTCCTAGACCCAACCATATCATCCTCCGGTTCATCCACAACTTCTGCACACATCCTCGGATCGCCACTTCTGTAACATAATCAGCGCGCCCCGGAACCATCCGACAGCAACCGAGTCCGTTTGCGCTGCAACAATGTCCCAAGCGCAGTTTCTTCGTGCGCAGCTCAGGACCAAAGCCTGTAATGGACCATAGTCTCTGTAAAAGGAACAAGGGTAGGCGGTATATTATGTATGCTTCATTCTGCTCCATACATGACCGGATCTCCAGAGGTACTAGATAGCACCTCAACCTGAGCTCTGGTTGTTCAGCCATCATCAGCTACAGCTCAACCTGTTTCTGCAGCGCAGTCGCACTCGATGTTGCAGTCCCTCAAACACAGACGGCAACACAACAACCTGCGCAAGAAGAAGATTGGTTGTTGGGGCAACCTTGCCTCGCATTCAGTCTCTGGTGCATCCCACGCCGCCCTCGTCGCACTGTCTCAACCTGCAACCTCGTGACATCACTACCCATTTTTTCGTCATTTTGTCAGTTGTATGTATATCTGTGTGCCACTACTGATACCTTGCTTTCGTGCTGGCTTGTTTTTGGATACGTGTCCGTACTAGTCAGCTTCCTTGTCTGACTTTTCTATTTCTTTACAAGTCAGTCTTTGTGACCATCTTGTGAAGACACGAACAGGGGAGCGGCCTTTTAATCCGAGTTCTGATTTTGCGATGATAGGTGTGAAGGAAGCCGACACTGCATCTGTGCACGTGAGAGTGGGATGCGACGTTGGTGTTATCACTATTGTGCTATGATTGCCTTACTTTGCTATGGATTTTGTGAGCTATGCATGAGTGGCGTCAAATAGACATTTGCGGTATTGATAAAGTAGTAAGGTACTAAGCATATAAACACGAAGCATGACCGGGACCAGGCAAAATGTATTTCTCTCCAGCAAGTTACAAGCGACTTTCACTTCTTTGTCAACTTAGTCTCGACGCTTAGGAATCAACGTCTTCCAGATTTCCGCCAGGTATTCCTGGTCATGTTACCATTCAGTGAGTGAGTGAAGTATTCGATACATGGACGCACCTCATCATTTGTATCCCTCAGACTCGGCCTTTCCAACATGGTCTGGGCATACTTCATAAATTTGGCATACTTGGGCGCTTTCAACTCCTCCCCGAGTTTTGTACCCTGCCCCGCCGAGAATACTCCGATGTCAGTTCCACAGGTAACTTTCAACCTCGAAAGGAGCGGCCCAATGCATGCGTCGGCGATAGTATAATGATCTCCCACGGCGAACTCGCCACTCTCGGACAGAAGCCCTTGGATCATTTCGACCCCTTTCAGATACACCTCATAAGAATCCGCGCGACCGTACATCCAATCGTTACCTGGCTTATCAAAGTGGCGATCCACTGTGTCCATGAAGAACAACACTTTAGCACGCTCGACGGGGTCCTTGGGAAGTAGCCCGGACTCTGGGTAGAGCTCTGCGACAAATTGGAGGATCACATTAGATTCTGCAAGTTTGAACGATAGTGGGGAAGGCTCCACGGGGTCGACGTCTGGACCACCGTAGGTGATCGCGGGTACCTGGTCACAACGATCAGGACAGGAATCAAGTTGTAGAATTAGTGCGGACCTTGCCAAGGGGGTTGACCGTGGCAGCGAACCACTCGGGTTTATTGAAGAGGTCGACCTGATGAGCCTTGTACTTGACGTTTGCTTCTGCAAGCGCCAACTCAATCTAGAAGTGGTGTCAACGGCGAGCACCAGAACTAGTGGCACAGACTGACCCTGTGACTATACGGAGAAATCTGGATGATCATATTCATGAGTCCATTAGTTAGAGGGGTTCTACGAGGTCGTAGTCATGACTTCACCTTGTGTAAGTACAGTGTCAGTTGCTGAGGCATGTTCGTCGGTTGTTGCTTTATCTGACTTGGTTTGCCTCAGCTTTTATAACCTATTGAGGTTTTGTGTTTAGGACGCGTTCCTGTCAAGGTTTCAACACGCGTTCTTCCGCGTGATCCTCGTGTTCCTGACATTTTATTGATATGAACACAGCATGTCGCGGTGCATATAGCCCCTATTCATTGTTCCCATGACTGCGCGTTTTGTCGAGTCAACCTGACTCTCGTGAGTAAGTGCTTGTGCTCTTGACATCTTAGCGAAGCGACAGGTACAGTTACCCGTTGATCGCAACTTGTTACATAACGCAGTTTGAGTCATGAATTCAGATCAGTGACTCACTGAGTCACAGATGATATTGCTATCTGTAAAGGCGGTGGGATGAGACTGTTATCTCTCACAAGCTGCGGATTAAAGGGCCTGCCGTGTATCTGCCCAATCGCAAGGCGCGAAGTTACATAAAGGACAAATTATCGATAAGTGGGTAGGGGTGAAAACAAATGAGGCGAATATAAGAATGGTGCAATGAATAAGCGTACCTTTTAAGTTGTTCACTAAGAAAATGAGAAGGAAACTGATTCACATTAATATTGTTAACGAGCTATAGTCTCGCAGGACGTCGTGATCGATTGATCACAATAAGCTTCATGTATATAACAGATCCTATGTCCAACAAAGTATAGGCCGGCCTCCGCTAGTCCTGAAGATGAGGGTTAACTTAATTAGTTTACAGATACTAAACAACGTACATGCATTATTGTAGTCTTATTGTGCCACATAATATTATCCAGCGCCGTCTGCAGCGATGATCGACACGGAATGAGCGAGGAAATTAGTCTCTCATGCTGCTGCTGCAACTGCCGCCACCGGCGGCTCAGATAGAGTAAGCTTCTCAAGAGCGTCCTCGAACTTGTCGGCATCACTATCGTCATCTTCCTCCTCGTTCTCCTCACTTTCCTCCGACGCAGACCCCTCGTCATCTGGAGGTTCGTCTTCAAAATCAAGCTGCCGCTCTTGTTTATACATCTCGCTGAAGAAGATTCACATAACGTACTGGATCGTAGACAACTCTAATGATCAGACTGCAGCTCGGACACGTCGCGATATCCTCGCAGTTGGCAAGCTGCTTGCGAGAGATTTCGAAGCGGTCGCCGCAGGGGCAGGGATAGTGGTAGACGCCTTTTACCTCATCCCATGCCATATCTTCAATTTCGATCTCGTCGTAATAAGCCCCCATATTGTGAGAGAAGGGTTCGTTTCTGGAGAGGTCTGAGTTCAACGTTGCGCAAAGTTCTGATCCGATCCGAAGCTCCCACGCAACTTTCGTTCAACACGAAGTTGTCTTGACCACATTAATGACCAAGTCCCGTTTAGCTCAGTTGGTAGAGCGCGTCACTAGTAATGACGAGGTCAGTCGTTCAAGTCGGCTAATGGGAAGTTTTTTTCGGTACTTCCATTGCAACTATTGCGTTGGACTTCATATGCATCTCTTATAATGTGTACCAGACTGGCGGTGACAAGATGTATCTGTCCTTGGGCTATCCTGGTAGCTATTAGCCTCATAGCTGACCTAATATACATACATGACTGGTAGTATGTAGTTAAGGGTATCAGGCGGTGCTCGGCACTCAGT